>JALMQS010000087.1:13085355-13202299 GCA_024734495.1 Forficula auricularia
GGAGGAACGATCTTCGATCGGTAATTTGTTTGTTTACAGAGGCATAGCCACGGGTGGAGGGGGTTAAACCCCCCCCCCCAAGGGCGGGGCTCATGGGATGTGTAACGGCCACGACAATCCGTTTCTTATGGCAAACTAATCGTATAATCAGTAGAGATTGTGGTGTTGGTGCAAGGTGAAACATCTTTAATAAAGATAAGAGTAAATAGATATTTTATTTAATATGGATTTACTATGAGTTAAGAATACTGGGTCACTTATTTTACATTAAAATTAAAAAATTAAAAGATATAAAATTTTTTTCTAATCGTAATTAAATATATTTCATATAGCATCCAAAAAGTGGTTCAGCTTACATTAATCGCATGGTAAAGTATTGTAATCGTGCATAAAAAAAATGTTTTTTTCCTTCTTTTTTTCGAAATATCTCAAAAACAGCTGAAACTATTTTGAGTGAAACCATGGCATTTCGCTCTACAAAAATGCCTTTTTATAAGTGAACATCGAAAAAATTATATTTTTCGAGATAATAATTTAATTGAAAAGTTTTTGTTTTGCCGAGAGTAGCAGAGTTGTTGATTCACAAAGAGAAACAAAGAGGTTGTCCTCTGCTTGATGCAAATAAACATACACACATATATATATATATATCGAGATGATATATCTGTATTTGTTTGAGACTGTAGCTTCGAAAACTTGGTCTTCATCATCAGTCTTTCTTCAATTATAAATGTTTTTCATGGAGTCAATATTTGGTTTCTAGCCGACCACCAGGGACGAAGGAACACCTCAAGTTTTCAACATATCCATATGATATTGACTCCATGAAAAACATTTATAATTGAAGAACGAGACTGATGATGAAGGCCAAGTGCTTCGAAACTACAGCTCTCAAACAAATAAATAATATATATACAGGTACATCATCTCGATATATATATGTGTGTATGTTTATTTGCATCAAGCAGAGGACAATCTCTTTGTTTCTCTGTGAATAATAATTGTTTTGTCAAAATGTCTGTTAGTTGGTCTGTGCGTTACCAAATTTTTATGGACGAGCTAGCTCAAAAACTAGTGTGAATATCGAAACCAAGTTTCACACGTAATAGTTTTAGTCCATTGAGATTAAGAGCTGATTAGATTTTGGTGCATATCGACCCAAAATTAAGGGGGGTTAAAAATTAAAAATCTAGGCCGGTTTGATCAAACTCAACCAAATTTTGTATACATAATCAGTGGACCCCTAGAAGTCTAAAAATGCAACTAACCGCCAAAATGGGGGATGGGGGAGGGGGTCAAAAAGTGAAAATATTGCCTATTTGCCAAATTCAACCAAATTTTGTCATACATAATCAGTCGATGACCCCAGAAGAGTATAAAAGTATAAAAATGCCCCCTTCATGATTATAAATAATTTTAAGGGCCAGGTTGTATGGTAAAGTCAAGTGTATTGCCACATCAGAACATGTCAACTTTATTTTATCTAGGATCGTTTGGTATGGTGTGGGTATGCAAAATCCAAGTTTGCTATCTAGAAAGTGTAGGGGAGAACTTTTTGGTGGCCGAAAAACCTCGACATTTTCGGACTTTTTCTAGTTTTTCGCTTAAAACTCAAAAACTGTCCATATTTCGTAAATAATCATCCTATAGTAAATTAAAGAGGACAAAATTGTGCTTTCGATTTTTAATGGGGATCCAAAAAACAGCCCCCGGGATCACTTATGAATAGAGACCGAATTTGCATATTTTGTTTGCCGCCACATACAATCCAGGAGATCAATTATCTATTCGAATCATGAATCTAGAATACAGTGGATTAAATTTTATACTTGCATATTTTTGTATATTTTAGTAATATTGCATAAAATTGCATATTTGAAGGATATTGCATAAAATTCCATATTTCCCGCCAAATACAGATGTTTTAAAAGTAACTTTTCGGAGAAAGAATGAAAAAAAATAGTAATAAAACGGAGACACTAATTTAAATTTGAAGAAAACTGAAATAGGCCTCAGTGTAGTGTTGGACTACGAAGTAGGAAGTTTGTTTACAAAGGATGTAAACAAGCAACAAAACAACAACCCACCCATTTTTCTTATTATTCAGTTGTAATAGATAAAATATTCTACACGAAAAATGCCGAAAAGTTTGCATTCTTTTTCTTCCAAAGTAAACGTGGGGGTTTTAATTTTCTTTAAATTCGCCCCCATTACGTCGGTAGATGTGGAGCGATTCTTTGAATCGTATAAATCAATTTAAGTGACCGTAGACATAATAACCTGAAGATAAATTAGAAAAATACTTGTAAACATAAATTATTCACAATTACAATCAAATTTTAATTATTTTTGAGATCCTTTGTTAATTAATTATTTATTTATTTATTTTAATGGCATTCGGGAGCTATAGCCCATTTTGGCCATTGAATGCCGTGTATGTGTGTGGAAGTGTGTGTAAATTTTTGTAGGGAACAGATTATAGCCGGTCAAATATTTCCATTATTTTATCAGTTTATTATTTGTACCTCAATAAGAAAAGCTTGTTAAAGTAAAAAAACTAAAAGCAATTCAATACAATCCAGTGCCTGTTAAATAAATTCTTGAAACATTATTAAATTTATTATATTGATTTTATTCAAGTGCACCTATTATTTCTTTAAATTTAAAGTTTTTTTAATATATCAAACCTAATGAGAATTTTGTGCAATTTTTTACACAATAAATGTGCATATTTGACACTTGGTGTCTTTAGCATACTTTATCATTTTAGTCCTTTCATAAGATTCCTTCAAATAAATAGTCTTTTTGTCTTCAATTTTTATTTTTTATTGCATAAAAAAATTTATTTTGCCATCTTTTGCTGCATATATTTGATATTTGAACTTATTCTGCATATTACTTGCATATTTCAGCATTTTTTACTGCATATTTTGGCTGTTTTTACGGCATAAAAATCTGGTTTCTAATCATAAGTACCAGGAGGAAAGAGCTTCGCTCGGAAATTTGTTTGTTTATAATGAATAAAGTGAATGTGTGGTAATTAACTTGTTGTAACTCGTGAAGTAATAAATATTAATAATCATAAAATATAGACTCACCCATCTAGAAATCCCGGAATTCCGTTGGGCTTGAAAATCGGTAATCCAACGCTGGCCCCTCCAATGCTCAAACCACTTCCTCGACCTAAAATAAATATTTTGAATTATTATTATTATTTAGTAAAAAATAGGTTTTATTAAAAAATCTGAAAAGTTACAAAGCTTTTGCATATTTAAATTGAAAAAATTTTGTGCCGAGGGTAGCAGAATTTTTATATATTGAAGGAGACAATAAAAGAGTGTCTCTTCTACTGGGATTATTTTTTAAGTTAGGGGATTTAAAAATGATATGAGTTAACTAGTTCTTGAGTTTCTTCTGGTGGAATATTTGTAAAAAGGCTAGTGATATCTAGAGAGATTAATTTACCATTATCGGGAATTGCAACATTTTTGATTTTATTTATTAACTCAAGTGAGTTTTTAACCGACTTCAAAAAGAGGAGGTTCTCTATTCAGACTGAATTTTTTTTTTTTTTTTTTTTTTGTGTGCTTATGTTACCTCATATCTCCGCCAATTGTGAACCGATTTTGAAAATTTTTTTGGCATTGGGTTCAGTCTACCTTCCGATTGGTCCCATTTTTTTTTCATAGGTATTAGACCTTTTTTGTTAGGTTTGTTCAGGACTAACTTCTTTGTTTATTAACCGATTTCGATGATTCTTTTTTTATTGGAAAAGGGGTATCTTAGGGATGGTGCCATATTAATTTGGTCAAATTCTGATGATATGATCACTATTAATAACATCAATAAAAGGAAGAAACAAAAATAATGGTAAATCACTCGTATCCATAACTAAGCATTAATTAACAGAATAACAGGAATTGGATAAAATTAAAAACAGAGTTTTTATTGAATGGGCCAGACGTCTCGTCGATTAATTCTCGAGCTTCCCTCAGTGACCATTCTATCACTACTTTGTCAAAGACAATTCCACTACGCGACACGAAACATCCTTTATCTCATCTTTTATTTAAACTATAATACATTGTTGACTTATGCCTCAATTGCTCAAGAATCTGGATCTTTTATCACACTTGAACAATCAAAAAAATTTAACAACCTTTAATCAAAAAATTTATCACAAAAAATATATGTTTTTTCTACTCTTTAAACAACTTTTTCTTTGTCTGTTTAAAAGTAGAAACAAGATATTTTTTTTGTGAAAAATTTTGATTAAAGGTTTTAATTTTTTGATTGTTCAAGTGTGAAAAGTTCAGATTCTTGAGCAAATTGAACATAACGCTCCGCATATCTGTATAGTTTAAATAAAAGATTAAAGGATGTTTCGTCGCGTAGTGGAATCTATCTCTTTTGACAAAAGAGTGATAAAACTGAGCCACTGAAAGTCGAAAATGTCGACGAAACGTCTGGCTACATTAATAAAAGACTCTGTTTTTATTTTGTCCAATTCCTCTGCTATTCCTGTTAATTAATAAAAATAATTTTAAGAAAAAAATAAACCGACTTCAAAATTAAATGCAACAAATAAAATACACTAAAAAGGTATAAAATAATTATTAACTTATTTAGTTACAACTAAACGACGAAATATTAACATGAAATTACTTTTACTTGTGAACACCACTATTAACCCTTTAAAAACTCCTGTGTTAAATATATTCTCACTATAAACCAACACCGCTTTCCCGAGGGGTGATCCGCGATTGGAAGTAGGTGTACACCTCTTTGGAAGTATTTTGGAAGTACTTGGAAATATTTGGAAGTACTTGGAAATATTTAAAAGTACTTGGAAATATTTGGAAGTACTTGGGAATATTTGGAATTACTTGGAAATATTTTGAAATACAAGTGGAAGTAGGTGTACAGCATATTAGGTCGCGGTTCACCCCTCGGCTTTCCCTAAATGTTATCGTTAGATCTCTTTTAAAGCAAATTCCGGAAAAAATTTAAAATAAAGCGGCCAAGAGTGCTATTGAGACTCGCATATTGATGATATATAAGTTTTTCTGCAAATTCGGAAAGGAGAATTGTAATGTTTTTCTTCCATAATACGTTTTCTGAATTTTATTTAATTTAACCTCTTCCTGACTTAATGGCCAATCTATTATCCATTTTATTTAATTATCTATCTATCTATTAATTAAATATTAATCTATTTTATATTCAATTAAAGCTATATGAAATATGATAATTCGATCAGGTTTTAATTAATGAAATATTACATTTGACCAATAATATTTATAATATGATTTATATTTTAATAAAAAATGGTGAATTACTTTTTAATTTAAAATGATTGAAACCTGTTATTGTGATTGCCACACAACACATGATGGATGACACAAAAAATAAAACACAGACAGATCTATATATATATCTACTTTGAAATAATTAATAATGTTTAAGGTAGTTGTTTCACCATATGGGTTTTCTTAAGATTTTTTGAAATTTAGACAGATTATTATTTAAATACTTCTGCATCGATTGGTGGCAAAACGAAATTTATGAACAATATAGTTCCGGAGATATTAAATTCCAAAGATAGAGTTTTTCAGACTCTTATACTTGAACTATATGGGATACGCATGGGGAGGTTCGCCTGCTTGTATTGAATACACTCAAACATTTTCAATTTATTGAATAGGAAAATGGCTGGAACATAGAGAAAAATAAAAGGTGGGGGGGGGGGGGGTGTAGGGTTAAAAAATGAAAATCTAGGCTCTTGTACCAAACTCAACCAAATTTTGTATACATAATCAGAGTGGGCCCCCAGTAGTCTAAAAATGCAAAAACTAGCCCCCTCCCTTACATGATTATAAATAATTTTATTAAATCTATATAATAAAAATGAATTTCTTTTTCTTTGTAAGCGCAGATCTCTCAAATGCCTGGACCGATTTGGCAAATTTTTTTTAAAAATGTTCGTAATAGTCCATTTCAGGTTAATACGTAAAAAAAAATCGGAAAAGTTGCCCGGAATTGGAAATTCACGAAAAACTATAACAAAATCTGTATAGCCAACATAGCTTGCCAAACAATAAAAGTACTAAACTAGCAAACTAAACATTTGTTGGCGGCACTGTTTGTCATATTTTTGAATGTCATTCATTTTTAATATCATAGATAATAGAGTTCTAACCACATTATCGTTGAAGAAGAATTTAATAATGCAACAAAGATTTAAAAAAACTATTTTTTAAAAGTACATTTAAAAACAAAAATTAAAAAAATAAACTGCAACGGATCGTTGCTAAACTTTATCCAAATTCATTTGAAATATTAATATGTTTATTCCTTTAATATTAATAAGATATCAATTGCAAATTGCAGTTCATGTTGACTTTATTTCAAAAATAATGATCGATTCTCATTTAACAGTCGAGGAATAACCATTCTACATTCAATTTTTGACGTTTCGGTTTTTATTGGTAGCCATTGGTGAAGACATGGAGGAATCGACTTAAAATCAAAAATAGCAATCGATTCTTATCTAATACTTGAGGAATAACAATTCTACATTAGATTTTTGACCCTTCGATTATTATTGGTAACCATTGCTGAAGACATGGAGGAATCGACTTAAAATCAAAAATAACGATCGATTCTTATCTAATACTAGAGGAATAACCTTATTGCATTCCATTTTTGATGTTTTGACTATTAATGGCAAGCTCTACTGAAAACGTGGAAGAATCGACTTAAAATCAATAAGACTAAATTCTTTTATGATAAACAACTCAAGCTTGAGAATAAGATAATTTTTTATAAATAGAGATTTTTAATACATTTTAAATATTTGTTTCATCTTATTTGTTATGAGTGTATATTACAGTTAAATAGAATCTCAAATTATATCTATTTAAGACTTTATAATAAAACAATTATATTTATTCTCTGTTACTAATAAAACATCAATAAAGCAGCCACGTGGGGGTCCAGGGGCGAAGCCCCTGGAGCAGTCCGCCAAAGGCGGGCCTTGAAGCTAGTATTAAATATAAGTGAGGGGCCAGGGTTGTATGGTAAAGTCAAAAAATAATTTTTAAACATTATATTTTTTTTCTGTCTGTGTGACACACGATAAAAGTCGTAGGACAGGTGTGTTTTTTAATTTTAATTTATTAAATTTATTGATTTGTTTATTTTAAAATTCGCTAAACTATTTATATTTATATTTTGAAATTAGATAACTAAGAAAATCGAATTTATCCAAAGTCAATGAAATCAAAAAATTGATTTTATTATTTCTAAGTGAAGAGTATAGCCTATATTTAACAGAATTCCACGGACGCCCGGAAAATTAAAAAATCTCCAGATTTAAAAATTAAATGATCTTAGTTTTTAGTGAGATATGTTTATTAATATTTTTTGTCCAAAATAAAAACAGCACGAGGAAGGGGCCTTAGGTATTGCCTTGAGCGAAATTGACAAGTCAGCCTGTAGACGAGTATTAAATTACTTTAAGACAATTCATGGAAAGTGATAAGGAAAGTAAACTTTTCTTATTAATCTTTCCAATTTGGGCAAGCAATTGAGAAAAGATAAAAACGAACTGACTAACGGGAATTTATTGCAAAAAATTAATAATTTATATTTGATTCTTTTAGTGGAACGGGCAGAGGCAAGCTGGATGGTCGAATGGTCACCGCGAACTCCCTTCAATTCAGATTCACTGCATTCTGGTGAGTTTTTTTAATTTCATTTAAAGTAGTTGTTTCACCATATGGGTTTTCTTAGGATTTTTTTGAAATTTAGATATATTATTATTTAAATACTTCTGCATCGATTGGTGGCAAAACGAAATTTATGAACAATACAGTTCCGGAGATTTAAAATTCCAAAGATACAGTTTTTCAGGCTCTTTAACATTGCACTATACGGGATATCGGAAAGTTTACATACATATTTAATTATTTTTTTGCAACGAAATTTTCTCTGGAGAGAGACGGACTGGTAGTAATTTTAATTGAATGTAATGGAAGGCAGCCCAGAGGTAGTGAGGAAAGAAAAAATTAACACATAAAATAAGTATTATCATTTCCGTAAATAATTTAATTTATAATTTGAAAGTTTATATTGGGAAAATAAGGACACGTTTTTTATGTGTGACTTTTTTATTTATCCACCAACGTTTCGTCGACTTTGCCGACTTCTTCAGGGCTTCAAATAGTCATGTCACACATTCGTCTAAATTTTCTTATTACCTTCGTTACCATTGAAGGCCATCAGAATACAATTTTCAAAAGATATTTGGCACATTCACAAACAAACACAATTTTTCTCTTTATAATAACAACCTTATCAATACAAAACAGAACAGAAATCACTTCTTATAAAAATAGAATAGAATATTTTTCCTTTTATCCCTATATACAAAAATCTCAACTTCGAATAAATTAAACTTCAATATTTAATTCAATTTAATATTTATTCGAAGTTGAAATTTTTGTATATAAGGATAAAAGGAAAAGTATTCTATTCTATTTTTATAGAAGTGATTTCTGTTCTGTTTTGTATTGATAAGATTGTTATTATAAAGAAAAAATTGTGTTTTTTGTAATGTGCCAAAATCTTTTGAAAATTGTATTCTGATGGCCTTCAATGGTAACGAAGGTAATAGAAAATTTAAACGAATGTGTGACATGACTATTTGAAGCGAAAGTCGGCAAAGTCGACGAAACATTGGTATAAATAAAAGTCACACATAAAAAACTTGTTCGTTATTTTCCCAATATAAACTTTCAAATTATATAAAATAAGGTGTAATTTATTGGAATCTTTCCTCCTTTCCTTAAAAATAAAAGTGGAAGTGGAAGTAGGTGTGCACGATATTAGGTCGTGGTTCACCCCTCGGATTCTGTGATATCGACGATAATTCAAGAATGGATCTAAAATTTGTCTTTGTGTGTATTTACACAACTAACAATTGGTTAGATTTTGTGTTTTCTAGTTGAACAGAAAAATTAGAAAAAAAATAGAATTGTCGTTAGCAAATTAGATCTAATTAAGAAAAGGAGGAAATTTTTTTTTGTTTTTCTATGCCTTTGTTAAAATGAAGAAAGTTTTTGAACACTACTGTGGAGAGAAGAAGGAAACATTTTATTTGTTTCATTCATTGACCCTTTGAAACCCTGAAGAAGGAGGGAAAATCTTCCGAAACGTCGGTTTGAAAGGAAAAGAGGAAGGATTCCAATAAATTACACCTTATTTAATATGTGTTAATTTTTCTTTCCTCACTACCTCTGGGCTGCCTTCCATTACATTCAATTAATATTTAATTATAATTAAGAAATTCTTTTTACCATTTTGTCATAAAAAACTAAACCAACATTAAACAATTTCGAATCCGACTCGGGTCAACCGGCTAAAATCCGATCCCTAAATAAAAGACAAAATTTAAAAATAATTTGGTATCGTAAATTAGCTGATGGCTAGAAAGGCCGAAAAGCCAAAAAAAACATTAAACAATAAAAAAAAACAACATTTTTTAAGAAAGTTTTAATTCATAGTTATCAAAACAGCACTACGACAAGGAGATGCAATATCACCCCTGCTTTTCAACCTTATTCTGGAAAAAGTTATAAGAATTTTAGATGAAGGGAGAGAGAGGAATACCACTGAATGGTCTGCATAAAGTATTTGCATATGCGGATGCTATTGCGATTGTAGCGAATAGAGAAGAAGGTTTGGTGGACATGCATGATAAAATCAAATACATGGGCCTAAGAGTTGGTCTTAAAATAAATGCTGGAAAGACCAAAGCAATGAAAGTATCAAGACATAGCAACAACGACAACAATAGCTTGAGATGTGAGGATGCCAGATACGAGTATGCTGATAATTTTGCTTATTTGGGGACTCTTATAACAACAAAGAATGAAGTATGCAAGGAAATTCAGACTCGAATAATGAGGTTGTGCGGCAGCCTTAAATAGCCTGATCAAAAATAAAAATCTCTCAAGAAAACTTAAAATTAAAATCTACAACGCCATTATTCGACCGGTGGTGCTTAATGGGTGTGAGACATGGACCATGACCCTGTCTGATCAGAAAAATCTAATGTCCTTCGAAAACAAGATCTTGAAGAGAATAAGTGGAATGATTAGAGATAGTGTTGCCGGCGAATGGAGGTTTAGAAGTGCAAGGGAAGTGAGAGAATTAACAGGGCAGCCTTACATCACGAGCTGTATAAGATCACGAAGGCTGGCTTGGGTGGGACATGTGGTGCGTGCTGATGAAGATAGAGCTATCAGCAGGATCTACGAAGCAAAACCGATAAGAAGAAGACCACCAGGTAGACCACGGCAAAGATGGATGGACAAAATAACCAGAGATCTTGAAGAGTTGGGTGCTCAAGGAAATTGGAACTCTATAGCACGGGATAGGACAAAATGGCAAGGTATTATAGAGGAGGCTAAAACATTGGAAATGTTGTTCGGCCACAGGAAGTAAGTAAGTAAGTTAAAACAGAGTTTCTGAGATAATAATGAAAAATGTATAATGAAAAATTTACACTAAAAACAAGCTGGCAACAACGCATTTATTTAACCTAAAAAGTGGACTAACTTTACTAATTTTTTTGACGTTTTTTTGCTTCATTTTGTTTTATAAATCTCCCTTTATAATGTACTACTTTATCTGAAATTTCTATGATAAAATATATGTCAAGCTCGGACACTGTTGCCGGATTTGTCAAACGAGCACGGGATTGGCTAGTAGTGGTACATAAACAGCAAAAAGGGCGTATGAATTATGAATCCTAGTGTCTGTTCTATATACTCTAGCATTAACTTTTTGCTAGTATTGTCGCGAAAACAACCACCTTAAGATTGATATAATCGAAAATGCAAGCTTCTAAGCCAGACGAGTTTAACCCGCTGCCTTTGTTATCTTTTAACATTTTCTGAAGTTAAGTTGACGTAAAACTTTAAAGAGATTTTATAATACAATCGGATGTTGATGAAGGCAGTCCAAGGTGGTTGTAAAAAAATAAGACTATATCGATTTTTTTATTTTACATTTATTCGATAACCGACGTTTCGGAGATTTACTCTCTCCTTCTTCAGGGTAACGAAAAGTCAATGAAAGTATATCAACTCATAATTAATTACTTCCTGTCTCCTTTGACAATGCCAAGAAAACTTGACTGCCTTCATCAACATCCAATTGTATATTTATACCAATCCGTCTCCTAAAGAAAAACTCTATCAAGATTTTATAATATTTTCGAAATTAAATTTAATTAAAAGTAGAAATTTATCCCTAAATGTGAAGATGTAAATGGAGAAAATATTCAAAACTAGCTGCAAGACCCGCCTTCGGCGGCCCTATTGCTAGCCACGTGGCACGCCCAGCCCTCAAACCCCACCCTCACCTCCCACCCCCGCACCCGTTCCCAACCCCCGACCGCACTCCACCCACCTCGGACCCCGGACCCCACCTCGGGCCCTCCAACCCTGCGCATCACACCCCCGCCTAGACCCCTGGACTCCAGTCCGCACCACCCCCTGCAGCCACGTCCTACTACACCTCACTACTCAGCCCACACCCATTCCACCCCCGCACCCACCTTCCGCACACAGTTTTTTGCATTTCTAGCCTTCTAGTGACCCACAGATTATGTATACAAAATTTGGTTGAGTTTGGCCCAAGAGAAAGAATATTCATATTTTGACCCCCCCCCCGTTTAGGGTTGTTCGTTTTTGCATTTCTAGCTCTCTAGAGGCCCAGAGATTATGTATACAAAATTGGGTTGAGTTTGCTCCAAGGGCAAGAATTTACATTTTTTCACCCTCCCCCTTTTTGGGTGGTTTTTTGGGGAATTTTTTTAAACAAAAGTTGTCAGAAATCACATCCCTTACAACTTTGTTTATTATAAAATTTGCCGTAGGGTTAATAGTTTAGGAGTTATTTGATAATTTTCATCCGTGCGCCCCCTAAACTCCCTTCTGGGGTCAAAATATCAAAACGTTATATAGCTAAAAACGTAAATTAGAAGACATCTGATGTAAATATGAAATTTCATAATAATCCCTTCAGCCGTTTTTACGTGAATCGTGAGCAACTTTTCGGAAACGATGGAAACAGACAGACATACATACAGACAGACAGGAATTTTGTTGAGGGTGTTTTCGTTCATAACTTTGCTTGAAACGTGTGCAACCAAAATTTGGCGTGATTTGGAGCAATGTACAGACAAAACCTTAATTTTATATATATAGATAGATTTGTCTAAGAATTTTTTTTTAATAATTTGGCGATTTTTTCAACAAGTAGTTGAGGCTAGAAAGATAAAACTAGGCACAAAGGGGCAATTTATTAATATTTCAAATTTTAGCATATGACCTTTAACCAATCAGTATGTTTGCTAACGACAATTCTATTTTTTTCTAATTTTCTGTTCAACTAGAAAACACAAAATCTAATCAATTGTTAGTTGTGTAAATACACACAAAGACAAATTTTAGATCCATTCTTGAATTATCGTCGATATCACAGAATCTGAGGGGTGAACCACGACCTAATATCGTGTATACCTACTTCCACTTTCATTTTCAAGTAAAAGACAATAGATGAAGGGGAAAATTCCAAAATAATTCCACATAATTCCAAAGACATGTACACCTAATTCCAATCGCGGTTCACCCTCGAGAGAATCCACATTGAACAAGAGATTCCGCGCCGCCTGCAAGTTATGCATTCAAATAGCACGCTCTATGGCGTGGATTGCATCGGTAGGCGAATTTTAATTTTTTTAAATTTTTGAAGTTATAAATTCAGTCGCTCAGAAGCCAATGTGAATCTAAATACTTTTATGAAATTGTGAAATTTCTAAATTTTTGTAAATTACAATCCGAAAAATTAGGTTTATTCTTTTTAGTAGTATTACTTTGGGGTTTTTCAATAGAACTTAATTTTTGTTTCTTCTGAATATGTTTTCTCATAGAGATTCCACGAAAAGTTTCTCACGATTCATGTAAAAACGGTTGAAGGGATTATTATGAAATTTCATATTTGGATCAAATGTCTTCTAACTTACGTTTATTGCCATATAACGTTTTGATATTTTGACTCCAAAAGGGGTTTGGAAGGCGCACTCATGGAAATTATCATATAACTCCTAAACTATTAACTCTACGACAAATTTTGTTATGAGCAAAGTTGTATGGGATATGATTTCTGACAACGTTTGTTTAAAAAAATTCCCCTAAAAACTCACCCAAAAAGGGGGAGAGGAGGGTAAAAAAAGGATATTCTTGCTCTTGGAGCACACTCAACCAAATTATGTATACTTAATCTGTGGGTCTCTAAAGTGTTAGAAATGCAAAACCCAAAATGCGGGGGAGGGGTAAAAAAAAATTGAAAACTCTTGCTCTTGGACCAAACTCAATAAAATTTTGTACACATAACCTGTGGGCCACTAGAAGGCTAGAAATGATTGGGTGGGGGTAGATGTAGGGGGTGCAGTGGTGTGGGGTGCGAGGGTGGTGTGTGGGGTTCATGGGTGGTGGTGAGAGGTTCAGGGGCGGAGGTCCAGGGGGCGTAGCGCTCTGGCTAGCAATACAGTGACTCTATAGGGACAGTGGCGACACGTAGGGTCATCTGCCATTTTTAGTCTTATTTTAAATTGAAGAATATTAGGAAATTTAAGATAATATTATTATTATTAGCTTTTAATTCTAATTAAATAATTTTTAATATGTGTAAAGAATGTGTTTTAGTATTAATTTTCTTAAATTTCCTAATATTCTTCAATTTAAAATAAGACTATAAATGGCGGATGACCCTACGTGTCGCCACTGTCCCTATAGTCACTGTAGCTAGCAAGAGGGCCGCTGAAGGCGGGCCTTGCAGCTACTATTTTATAAAACAGAAATGTAGCTAGTGGATTTTCATTTTTTTGTTTTTTTTGTTTTTGTTAATTCTAGCTAAATTAGAACTTAGTTTGATGAGTTCAAGAGGAAGTTGTATTATGTAATTGTCTCGAACTATTGAGTCCAATGAAATTAGTGGAAACAGGAGGGGTTGTGTGTGGTCCAAAAGAGAATTAGCTTTTATTTCATTTGCTAGGAAGAAGGTTGAAAGGGACCATAGGCGCCCACCGCCATGAGGGATGCCTCTCGACAAAATGTCGCGAGCCGAATTTACGATTTCATAAAAACTACCGACTCTTGGGGGTTACTGGCATATGGTGGGACGTGGGACGTGAGGCAAGCCTGGGAATTTATTTTATTTCTCTTGTAATTGTTTAATCAATTCATGAATGACATTTATTTGCATCGAGCAAATTGTCCTTTGTTTTAGATGGGATTACGTTCGCTAACTTCATTTATTTTTAGACTCAGAGAACTTTTTAACTAAAAGGAAAAGTCTTATTTCAATAGGCTTAAAAAATTCGTCTCAAAGGAATACTTTAAATTGATATGAATATGCAATAAAATTCTATTAATTTTTGAAAACAATGTTTTCTACCCACATAAATAGATTTATAATTTTTCTCATTGATATATCAAAGAATAATTGATATAAAAAATAAAATAAATCTCTGGCTCGACAACCCTTCATGGGTCTTGGCCTACTGAATTGGTTGCTGTCCTAATTGGAAACAGTACCGAGGGGTCAAGTGGTTAGCTCAACGCACATCTACAACCTTCGTTTCAGTTTTCTTAACCGAGATTCGCTACTTCTCAATCAAGCAGCTACTCATTTATCCTCACGAGGCTGAGTGAACCCCGTTCCAGACCCTATACTTACAGAAAAATTTCTGAGCATAGCCGGGAATCGAACCCGGGACCTCCGGGTTGCCAGTCAGTTACTCTGACCATTAGACCACGGAGGCGGCCTAATAATTGATATATCAACGAGAATTGTTTTGACCGCGCTTATTTGAAGAAGATATATACCTCGCGAGACTACTGCGGATGATCCTATTGGAGTCTGCCAAGAGAGAAAAGATGTGATCCATTTAGCTACAATCCAACGTCATTTTGTGTATAGCCGGATGGATCACCTCCGAATGTCATGCGGGCTATACGCAAAATGACATTGGATTGTAGCTAAATGGATCACATCTTTTTCTCTCTTGGTCCACACTTAAGACTCCGCAGACTCCAATAGCATCATCCGCAGTACTCTCGCGAGATATATATCTTCTTCAAATAAGCGCGGTCAAAACCATTCTCGTTGATATATCAATTATTCTTTGATATATCAATGAGAAAAATTATAAATTTATTTAACATCATTATTTCAAGTTAGAAATATATAAGTTCAGATATTATTTCCACTCAATATTTGACAAAAATCATCTACATTTGATTCAATCGCGAATCAAATGTAGGAAACATTCGATTACATAAATAGAGTTTTCTCGGATCGGGTTCCCACTAAGAAAAACTTTATCTATATTGATTTTATAAGAAAATGTTATCTTCATAAAAACTTGTCTTTATTCTGAAAATCGTATTCCCACTAAAAGAATATATGTCTAAAGTACCTACAGGATGCCCTGAAAAGCCAACAATCTGAAATTTCTCAAGGGTAAAGTGATCTATTGAATAAAGCACTTACAAATAATAAACTAGATACAAAAGAGTTTAAAATTTCTTCATAAGGTGAAATCAATGAAGTTGTCCACCGTTCGATGCAAATAAACATATGATTATTTGTTAGAGAGTATATATAGTTTCGAAGGTTTGACCTTCATCATCAGTTTTTTTAATTAGAAATATTTTATCTATTATTTCTCATGGGTTTAAATACCCGATTGGATGTTTTTTATTTTAAAATTTTCCAAACCTTTGAAAATATAGTCTCAAACAAATATATTGTATAGGTATATACATAGTCCGGGCAAATTACGATTTTAACAGGAAATAATTCCCGGTAAGATTTTATTGCTGGAATACCTTTATTGATACTCCAATATTACTACCCTAAGTTTTCTCCGAAATCTGTGTTGTATAAATTTTTCTACGCGCCTGAAAATGAAAAAATTTCGGGGTTTTTTCAGTTTTTCTTGAATAACTCTAAAACACCTTATCAAATCAAAAAGATATCTATTAGATAAATTAAAGTTCTTTAAATTACGCCTATAGTTATAACAATTTCATCTTTAGGTTATAGACCCGGTACTAGCGCTTGTCAAAAAACAGCTCCCGGGATCACTTTTGAATATCCCTAAAACTCTTACTTTTCTCAATTTTTCCCATTTTGACCATGAAGGAGCACGTTTTCGACAAAGACCACTTTATACATTTTTAAACTAGATTAAATTTGCTACAATGTAAACAAAGTTTCATCTTAATTGGATAATGGTAACCTGTGCCGCGATGAGTTTCTAGGATGAGTGGTTTTCATTTTCTGAAGGAAAAACTGCAAACTTCAACCTCATTGCGGCACAAGTTACCATTATTCAATTAAGATCAAACATTGTTTACATTGTAGAAAATTTAATCTAGTTTAAAAATGTATAGAGTGCTCTTTGTCGAAAACGTGCTCCTTCATGGTCAAAATGGGGAAAAATCGACAAAAGTACGAGTTTTAGGGATATTCAAAAGTGATCCCTGGGGCTGTTTTTTAACAGCCGCTAGTACCGGTTTTATTTAACCTAAATAGATGAAATTGTTATATTTTTACGCGTAATTTAAAGAACTTTAATTTATCTAAAAGATATCTTTTAGGATAGTAATATTGGAGTACCAATAAAGTTATTCCAGCAATAAAATGTTTACCGGGAATTATTTTCTGCTTATGAAATTTTTTCACGTAATGTGCCTGGACTAACCATATTTATATATGTATATATTTATTTGCATGCCAAATCAGTTTTCTCAAATAAGAGATTATGTTGTATATGATCAATAAATAGTTATAATATCATATGTATCATTTTGATATACAAATTAACCTATATTAAGGACATTTTTTACTTACATCTTAAAGCGACAAAGTAAATGTAACTTTTATAATCTTGGAGATAGAAGGCCTCAAGTGTCAAGATCTCGGGGGAGAAATATAATACCTCCATATATATCTACATTAATATCATTAAAAACCAATTTGAATTTGCTTACGGGCCTCTGAGGTTCGCTTTGTAGTTAAGTGGAAAATCGAATTTTTTGCATTTGTAATAAAAAAAAGGAAATCTTACCCCAAGGTGCGACGGTAACCATGAGCACGGCTGTAGCCTCGATGGTTTCCACTTCGTTCGAAGCCTGGCATCTATAGAATCCGCGATCCAACACTTCCAAAGGCTCAATTCGAATCCGAGAAGCCAGAGCTCCTGATCTTAAACCCTGAAGAAAAGGAAAGTTGAAACCAATTACAAGTTGTAGGGAGGTATAATTTAATACCCCTTTACCAAAACATCTCGCTCGTAATTGAAAATGGAGAATTCGCCCGAATTGGTTAAGAGAATTCAGGTTACATCAATTTCAATTTGATAACAATATAGCTTTTTCTGATTAATACATATAACAAATTTCAATTTAAGGTAATATGATCATGGTAGAAATTTGAACTTAGGATTTCGGAAAAAAATATCGTATGTCATGAAAAAAATATTTGAATTAGATCTTATCGTTTTTGAGAAATTATTTAATTTGAGTAAATTATGAGTTGCATTATTTTACACATTCAGAAAACTTGTACTTCAGATAGCCGGTAGCTAGCGTTGGATACTGTATTTGAAATACATTTGTATTTTATAAGGTAATTTTAAGTCCTCGAAATTTCTTCTTTTCACGATGCAGGGGTCCACTCCGGACAACAGAGGTTATCAGTATCATATTATATTTACAAAAAATGTATTATTATTCCAAATAGATGAATTCAGACTGATAGGCGATCCTGCATTAACTGACACTCTCGACTCCCTAGCCCATCGTAGATCTGTCTCCGCCCTTTCCCTTTTTTATAGATATTACCATGGCTTTTGTTCTGACGAAATAAAATCGATAATCCCACCAAAGGCTTCATTTGCGTGAAATACATGATTTTCTAAGATTCAACACCCCTACGCGCTTAAACTGGATACTAATCGAACAAACGCATTCGCCAATTCATTTATCCCTATGACATCTAGAGACTGGAACTCTCTTCCCCCGACCGTCTTTCCAGCAACTTATAACCTTCAATCTTTCAAGACCAGTATCCACAGATACCTTCGACTCCGACCCAATCCCTAACTCTCTTCTTATCTTCACGATATAAGGGTCCACCGCGGACTACAGAGGTTGTACCTTTTTGGTGCAACTTCTTCTTATATCAATATCATTATAAAATAAATAAATAAATAAAATTCAATGTATTTTGTAATTGGTAATTTAGACTTAATGCATGACATTTTGCTACTCAACTAAATAAATATTAATTTAAATCGAATGTATAATCTTGAAATTCGTTTCATTATAAGTTCTTGGAAGAATCGGAGAAAGAAGAACCTTGTGGAAGAGTCTGAAGAAGAGAAGAGGTCAGATGATGGGGCACACACTGAGACATGGGGGACTGCTTAGGGATATCTTGGAGGGGAGGTGGGAAAGAAAAGGGGAAGGGGAAGACCCAGATTAGAATATTTCAACCAAATAGGGATATGGGATGCAGACATTTAGAGAGGTCAAACAGCTGGCGGGGGACAGAGTCGAGTGGAGACGGATTGTTGCATCAAACCAGTCTTAGTGTACTGTATACTCAATGATGATGATGATGATAATTATTATTTATGCCTATTTGTGCCTATTCCATGCCTATATTAAAAAGTATATTATTTAGATTATACTCGTAGTTTGAATTTAAAGGAGATATTTATTTTTTCGTTTTGGGTGAAACTACCTAATTTGGACATTTTTAATATGATAAGCTCTACAACATTATTTCTGTGTTCAGTTTTTATCGTCAGCTGGAAGTTTAAGGATTAATTCCCAAGCTAAGGTCCTGTTAGAAACGTACAATCTAACGAGTATCTCATCTCTTCAAGATTACTGTTCTATCTCAATATTTTCAATATATTGCCATAGTAATTAATTAGAGACACCCTAAGAAGTTAACAGCAAGTTGTGAGTATCCGAATCATCTCGAATGAAAGAGTGCAACTATAACGGAAGTTGACTAGCTACCCGCTTGAATCGTTGACCTTGAATAAGGCCTGCGAATCGCAGATCAACAGAAGCGAGTATGTAGCAAAGGGCAGAGAAGAGGGCAGGTCGCCTGTATGGATGAATGCTCGCAGGCAAGCAGGCAACTGATTCACGTTTGGTTATCGAGACATTTCACATACATCTCGAAAAGTATTTGGTATTTTCTATTTCATATACCTGAAATAGTGTATTGGGGTCAGCTCTGTGGGTGGCACGGGGAGATTTCAGGGCTTAATTCCCATCAGCTAATGTCTTAAAAATAATTATATTAATTACTTTTTTGGATAGAAATAAAATTATATTAGGTATCTTTACTAACTTAATATTACAGGGTAGATCTATAACACTGCCTAACAATAAAATGCCTCGGGCTCAAAAATAACTGATTCTTATGTATTTCCACTTGCTGAATTCAAAAATCACCATAAAAATTACCGATTAGCTCTTGTTTTGGAGATATAATCGGTCAAAACGACGAAAAAGGCCATTTTGACATATTTTCGAGTTCCAGATATTAAACAGCAATATTTGAGATCACAATAGAAAACAGCTTCCTCTTTGATTTTCAAATTACGCCTTGTTGTTAGCTCAATTAGAACTCGAGTTATAACTAAAAAACTAAAACTACGTGATTATAAAGATATTTTTTTTTAAATTTATTTAATGTCACCGGGAACAAAGCCCATTTAGACAGCACATAAGTAAAGTGTTAGTAGGGTTAGTGAGGGAGCCGAGTTTTTAGCCGGTAGAAATTTTTATTTGCCAGCCAGGATCGAACCCCGGCCTTCCTCTCTAACATCGTCATAATCGATCGATACCGAAGCGAGGCCAGTGCGTTAGCAGAATGAGCTAACCCGACTCCCGTATAAAGATAATAAACATATATAAAAACATATGGTCTTACTTTTTTAGTTATAACTCGAGTTCTAATTGAGTTACAAACAAGTGTTAATTTGAAAATCAAAGAGGAAGCTCTTTTCTATTAGGTCAACAAAATACTTTTTTTTCAAATATTGCTGTTTAATATCTAATGGGACTCGAAAATAGGTCAAAATAGCCTTTTTAGTCGTTTTATTATTATAACCACTACAAAAGCAAACTTTATACAGAATATAGGTACTTTTCCTTTATTTTGGTGCACAATGAATAGAAAAATCATGAAATAAATTTTAGAACAAGGAAAAAATTTTTTTTGTAGAGTTGTGTAATGTTCAGAGATAATTTGGGTGATAGTTTCATAGGTAAAAATAAATAAAAAAGAGTTATTATTTTTTCAGGGGGTGGGGGGGGGGGTTCAAAAAATAGAACGAAATGGGTTTTTTGTAAATAAATAATAATTATAAATAATTTTATTAAATATTGAATATAAGAAAGGGTACAGTTGTATGGTAAAGTCATGTGGATGGCCAAATCAATTTATCTGGGAATGTTATCTGCCCCCTTTTGTTAATTTACTCACATTAAACATTTGTTATTTCAAAAACTATACGATTAATCTTGTTGAAAAATTTATCTAGAATTTTCAATGACACAATCCGCTATCTTATAAGGTTTAATCAAAAGAACGATGAGAGTTCTTACCCTGGGTTGATATCTTCTAACAACTAGACGAGGTCTTTCGTCCCGCAAAGGGGCTCCATTCTTGTACCAGCGGATTCTTGTGGGCGCAGGCCTTCCAGCCACCTCGCAACGAAGACGTACCGACGACCCATGTTCACGAGTCACGTTGTTCGGGGCCCGTAAAAACCGTAACGAACCTTAACAATAACAAAATACAATTTATTACCTATTCTAGAATTATTTAATCTGCAATTAATCTAAAGAGCAAAAATTGTATATACTTGGTGTCAGTTGTTTTTACTTTACCATATGAGGCTAGATATGGTCAAGTATTGTAATCGTGCATAAAAAGTTATTTTTGCTTCGGTTTTTTTCGAAATATTTCAAAAACGGCCCAAACTAATTTTATAAAAAATAAACTGCAACGGATCGTTGCTAAACTTTATCCAAATTCATTTGAAATATTAATATGTTTGTTCCTTTATTATTAATCAGATATCACTTGCAATTTGTAGTTCATATTGACATTAATTCAAAAATAATTCTCATTTAATAGTTGAGGAATAACCATTCTACATTTGATTTTTGACATTTCGGTTATTATTGTAACCATTGCTGAAGACATGGAGGAATCGACTTAAAATCAAAAATAGCCATCGATTCTCATCTAATACTTGAGGAATAACAATTCTACATTAGGTTTTTGACGTTTCGATTATTATTGGTAATCATTGCTGAAGGCATGGAGGAATCGACTTAAAATCAAAAATAACGATCGATTCTTATCTAATACTAGAGGAATAACCTTATTGCATTCCATTTTTGATGTTTTGACTATTAATGGCAACCTCTACTGAAAACGTGGAAGAATAGACTTAAAATCAAAAAGACTAAATTCTTTTATGGCAAACAACTCAAACTTGAGTTGTTTACCAAAAAAGATTTTAGTCTTTTTGATTTTAAGTCTATTCTTCCACGTTTTCAGTAGAGGTTGCCATTAATAGTCAAAACATCAAAAATGGAATGCAATAAGGTTATTCCTCTAGTATTAGATAAGAATCGATCGTTATTTTTGATTTTAAGTCGATTCCTCCATGTCTTCAGCAATGGTTACCAATAATAATCGAAACGTCAAAAACCTAATGTAGAATTGTAATTCCTCAAGTATTAGATGAGAATCGATGGCTATTTTTGATTTTAAGTCGATTCCTCCATGTCTTCAGCAATGGTTACCAATAAAAACCGAAACGTCAAAAATCCAATATAGAATGGTTATTCCTCAAGTACTAGATGAGAATCAATCGCTATTTTTGGTTTAAAGTCGATACCTCTATGTCTTCAGCAATGGTTACCAATAAAAACCGAAACGTCAAAAATTCAATATAGAATGGTTATTCCTCAAGTATTTGATTAGACTCAATCGCTATTTTTGGTTTAAAGTCGATTCCTCTATGTCTTCAGAAATGGTGACCAATAAAAACCGAAACGTCAAAAATCCAATATAGAATGGTTATTCCTCAAGTACTAGATGAGAATCAATCGCTATTTTTGGATTAAAGTCGATTCCTCTATGTCTTCAGCAATGGTTACCAATAAAAACCGAAACGTCAAAAATCCAATATAGAATGGTTATTCCTCAAGTATTTGATGAGAATCAATCGCTATTTTTGGTTTAAAGTCGATTCCTCTATGTCTTCAGCAATGGTCACCAATAAAAACCGAAACGTCAAAAATCCAATATAGAATGGTTATTCCTCAAGTATTTGATGAGAATCAATCGCTATTTTTGGTTTAAAGTCGATTCCTCTATCTCTTCAGCAATGGTCACCAATAAAAACCGAAACGTCAAAAATCCAATATAGAATGGTTATTCCTCAAGTATTTGATGAGAATCAATCGCTATTTTTGGTTTAAAGTCGATTCCTCTATGTCTTCAGAAATGGTCACCAATAAAAACCGAAACGTCAAAAATCCAATATAGAATGGTTATTCCTCAAGTATTTGATGAGAATCAATCGCTATTTTTGGTTTAAAGTCGATTCCTCTATGTCTTCTGCAAAGGTAAGGGATAAGAAAACAACGCAGTTGCTATGGTTACTTATAAAATTTCCTCCCAAATTTTTAGCATTTCACAGAGAGAAGCCTATCCATTCTTATTTAAGCAAGGCTAAATGAGCTATATTAAAAGGTTCAAATGAATAAATTTTAAAGAATTTAAAAAATTAAAAAAGTACTCTCTTACTCTAGAGTAAAGTACTTTAAAATATAATTTTACTAAAAACTTTATTTATCCTTTTTTGTGGTCCCCAAGGTACTTAATTAGGATATTAAATTTCATCAAAATTGGTTAAGTCATTTTCAAGATATTTAGAAAAAACTAAAAAAGTACTGAAATAAAGTACTAATGTTTGTGGGTCGATATGTACCAAAAACTAATCAGCGCTTCATTTTGTTAAACTAATGGTAGGTTTTCAATTTCATTTCAATCGGTGCAACGGTGTGGAAAAAATCGTGGGCCAAAAAAACGATAACATACATACATACATCCATACATACATCCATACATACATCCATACGCACGCACTAAATGAAAAAATCGCCCTTTTTGGCCTCTCGACGAGACCCCATGTAATTTTTGGCAAAACCGTCACGTGCTAAAATTCAACCTAATTGAATACTACAATTTGTGACTTTAATTGAGTCCATGGGTTCCGTAGTCTTTACCTGAGGACCCTTTGAAGCCACGCTTGCCCCGAGAGCGATTACAATACTTTACCCATGCTTTGCATTGATAAAGTAAAAATTAGGTAAACAATGGTCTTTTGGTCTACAACAGTGTTATTCAACTTGTTGCTCGCGACCCCCTGGGGGTCGTGAAGCCTCTATAAGGGAGTCGCGAAGCCTCAGTAAAAAAAAAGTTTAAAAATATATTTGAGGCATTCCACGCCAAATAGGAGGGTTTGAAAAATTTTAATTTCTGATTTCCTTTATTTTTTTGACATTTTTAAGTACCCGTCGATCCTGGTAAATTTTGAAATATTTTTGATCACCTGTTTAAAAAATATCGAATTTTGTTTTTTCGCTCATAACTTCTTCAAAAATAGTGCAAATTCAATTTTTTTTTTAAATATACCTACCTACCTACCTACTTTTTAGAAAAAAATATTAAAGATAAAAGTAAATAAATATTACATGCAATATTCATTTACTATGCGTGATGTTTCACTTTGCACCAACCCCACAATCCCTATTAATTAAGAAAAAATATTAAAAAATTATTCAAAGTGTTTTTATATGCGATTTTTGAGTTTGAAAATTTTAATCTTGTTTTTGAAACTGTACTTTTTTATTTTTTTGATAATTTTTTATTTTAAACTTTTATTCATTTTACAAATTTTAAGACTGAATTGATAGAGGTCCTAAAATAATTACTATTTTTTTTTCGATTTTTGAAAATTTCGAAAAAATTTCATTCGCTATTAATCATTATTAAAACCATTTTTTGGTATTGAATTCTCTTTTTACTTTATCCAATGCGAAGCATGGGGAAAGTATTGTAAACTCAAGCTTGAGTTGTTTGCCATGAAAGAATTTAGTCTTTTTGATTTTAAGTTGAATCTTCCACGTTTTCAGTAGAGGTTGCCATTAATAGTCAACACATCAAAAATGGAATGCAATAAGGTTATTCCTCTAGTATTAGATAAGAATCGATCGTTATTTTTAATTTTAAGTCGATTCCTCCATGTCTTCAGCAATGGTTACCAATAATAATCGAAGCGTCAAAAATCTAATGTAAAATGGTTATTCTTCGACTGTTAAATGAGAATCGATCATTATTTTTGAATTAAAATCAACATGAACTGCAAATTGCAATTGATATCTGATTAATAATAAATAAATAAACATATTAATATTTCAAATGAATTTGGGTAAAGTTTAGCAACGATCCGTTGCAGTTTATTTTAGTTATTTTATATTAATTTTTATCGTTAACAGGTGTTTAAAATAAATAATTAGTATTTTAGTTTGTTGAAAGAAAATGAATAGAAGTTAAAAATGATCAAAAAATCGAAAAGTTCATACAGTTTCAAAACAAGATTAAAATTTACAAACTCAAAAATCGCATATAAAAACATTTTAAATAATTGAGTGGATATTGATGAGGCAGTTCAAAAAAAGAAGATAATTTATACTATCTTATTCATTAACCGACGTTTCGGAGGCTATTCCCTCCTTCTTCAGGATCTTAAACAATTATTTTGTTTTTTTTTCTAAAAAATATGTAAAAAAAAAAAAATTAATTTTTTTTTTTAATTTGGACCATTTTTGAAGAGTTTATGAGCGAAAATCCGAAATTCGATATCTTTTAAACAGGTGTTCAAATAAATTTCCAAATTTCGAAGTGAAATGTTTTTTGATTGGTACTAAAAAATGTCAAAAAATGAAGGAAATCAAAAATTAAAATTTGTCAAACAGTCTCTGATTTGGTGTGGAATTCCCCATTTTTATTAAGAAAATTTCTCAGACCCCACTAGTCCAATAAAAGAGTGAGTCGACGAAAAGGAATCGAAGAAAAATATGTCTGTATAGGTACTTAATTTATATTTAGCCGTTACCTAATAATTATAAAAATTAATAAAAATGTTTTACGGATTTGATATTTGTAACATAATAAAATACAGGTTACAAACAGCGGGGGAAGGGGGGGGGGGCACGATTTTTTTTTAATACTAAGGGGATCGTGTCATGAAAAAGATTGTAAAACACTGGTCTCCAAGAAAGCTTTATAGAGAGAACACCAAAAAAATTATATTTTATGAGATATTAATTATTTTGACAAAATGTCTGCTTTTTCTAATTGTTATTCTAAGACTTAATTCTTTCATAAATGATATGGATATCTTTCTTAATTTAATTCTATTAAAAGCTTTTTAAATTCATTAAGATTTTTCACTATTTAAAAAAAAAATAATTTTCTTAAGATGGTTTTAAAAATGATTTAATTAAAAACATTATATTGATTAGACTCACCTGGAGGTCGTTCTGTTTGAACTAAAGGAGTCGTCTCTTCAATGAGTGAACTAGAACTGCAAAAAAACCATTATTAATTATTAAAATTTAAAATTACAGAAAAAAAAATTAAATTTTTTTTTTGTTTTATTTCCATTACTCAACAGACAGAATGGATTATTCTACGAGTATTAGTAGTAAAAGAAATTAGAATGTATCCTTTTTTTTTATATAAATTTTATTAAACCAATTATTTTACATTAATTAATGTATACATTGTATTTTTTGCTTCGATTCCGGAGATTACTTCTCCACCATCGAGTGTCCTTATTCATTTTTAGTCCTTGTTTTTAATAAGAGGAAAAATCTAATTAGATAAAAAAACCTCTTTTCCGATAACTATTTCAATTCCATTATTCCCCAATCAAGTCGATTGGTTTTAATTATCCATCCCCATCATCAATCCAATCTAGAATGTATCAATTTTTTATTTTTTTATAAATTTTATTAAACCAATTATTTTACATTAATTAATGTATACATTGTATTTTTGCTTCGATTCCGGAGATTACTTCTCCACCATCGAGTGTCCTTATTCATCTTTAGTCCTTGTTTTTAATAAGAGAAAAAATCTAATTAGATAAAAAAACCTCTTTTCCGATAATTATTTCAATTCCATTATTCCCCAATCAAGTCGATTGGTTCCATCTTTCTCCTCCATCACTCATCCATCCTAGAAAATATCCTTTTTTTTTTTTTTTTTTATATAAATTTTATTAAACCAATTATTTTACATTAATTAATGTATACATTGTATTTTGCTTCGATTCCGGAGATAACTTCTCCACCATCGAGTGTCCTTATTTATCTTTAGTCCTTGTTTTTAATAAGAGGAAAAATCTAATTAGATAAAAAAACCTCTTTTTCCGATAATTATTTCAATACCATTATTCCTGAATCAAGTCGATTCTAGAATGTATCCTACATTAAATGGAAATTTATATGGAGAAAAACACAAATTCGTTAGCGAGATCCTTTTTTAGAGATTTAAATTTAATAATTCTAATTTTATAATTTTTCTAATCCATGATAATTAAGCAATTTGATATTATTAACTATAGAGCAAGAGCCCACGACGGCCAGACCTTCGTTATTTTATAAAATCTGAAAGTTTTTCTGTGCATGTCCCCTATACAGGTAAGAACGACCAGCGACTATAGAGTTTGGGTTGTGGTTACTTTGGCAGGTAACAGGTAATAAAGGTGTATAAAATAGTACTTTAAATTCGTTAAAGTATAAAGCTCAATTTTTTTATATTTTCTTCGGGATAACTTTAGAAATCTCGTCATCCATTGCCGGACACTTATGACAGTTGCTACCCCCTGCCAGACACCCCTAAACTTTAATAAATTATAATTATACTTTCGTTATAATATAAAAGATAAATTTTATATATGTTACTTGGGGACCTATAAAAAAATGTTACAGCTTTTAATGGTTTTTACATCTTGCCAGAGCTTTATACTTTGACGAATTTAAAGTACTATTTTTAACCGACTTCAAAAAAGGAGGAGGTTCTCTATTCGACTGATTTTTTATTTTTTTATTTTGTGCCTATGTTACCTCATATCTCCGCCAATTGTGAACCAATTTTGAAAAAAATTTTGCATTGGGTTCAGTCTACTTTCCTATTGGTCCCATTTTTTTTCATAGGTATTAGACCTTTTTTGTTAGGTTTGTTAAGGCCTAACTTCTTTGTTTATTAACCGATTTCGATGATTCTTTTTTTATTGGAAAGGGTGTATTTTAGGGATGGTGCCATATTAATTTAGTCAAGTTCTGATGATATGATCACTATTAATAACATCACTAAAAAGAGAAAAAAAAATTTTAAGAAAAAATTAAACCGACTTCAAAAAATTAAATGCAACAAATAAAATAAACTAAAAGGTATAAAATAATTATTAACTTATTTAGTTACAACTAAACTACGAAATATTAACATGAAATTACTTTTTGATGTCGGTACCAAACAAACTATACCTATAAGCGAGCATACCCTCCAAACGTACTAAGTAAGATCCGTCGAGTGCGATTCATAAAAGGCATATGTTTGGCACCGACTTCAAAAAGTAATTTCATGTTAATATTTCGTCGTTTAGTTGTAACTAAATAAGATAATAATTATTTTATACCTTTTAGTGTATTTTATTTGTTCCATTTAATTTTTTGAAGTCGGTTTTATTTTTTCTTAAAAATTATTTTTATTTCCATTACTCAACAGACAGAATGGATTATTCTACGAGTATTAGTAGTAAAAGAAATGTTTTCGTAAAAAAAATTCCAAGTTGAGATATTAACAAATCTTTATGTTTCACCCCCCCCCCCTTCCCCCTCTCCTGAGTTCAAAAAAGTAGTTTTTAAAAAATCTGATAGAGCAATAATTAATGAAACTTTAAATTTAAAGATCTTAGATAATTTATATGAAAGTGACGTCGGCTTATTTTTGATTTTATTTTTTTAGAGTAGGGGAGACCGGGGTTAGTTGTTATAGGGGCAAGTTGTTATATTCAATTTTAAAACCGCGCCATTAAAGATAATAAGGCAACTTCGCTAACATGACGTTTAGCGTTCCCAAATCTACTTCTCTATGTAGTTATATTAAGATCTGCGACGTCGTTGACAAGTGAGTTCAGTTTTTGTGTTTTTATGGTGTCTGAGTAATTATTTTTCTGTCAACACTTTTTTTATAGCAATTAGCAATGAACTTCTACATCTACGAAAATTTTCTCGATGAAAGAGTGATAGAAGACGAATATTTTCTATGCTTGTTTAGTGTGATCAGTTGCGTAGTTATGTAGTTATGGACGGCTTAATAAAAAAATGCCAACGGGACTAGTTGTTACAGCAGCCACGGGGTCAAATGTTACACTGTAACATCTAACCCCGAGGTTAATTTGTCATGATTAGCACCTTTCTCTAAATCCGCGGTTCCTAACCTGGGGGTATATTAGCAACTTGAAAGGGGTAATCAGACTAAATAATATAGTAGCGTAATTTTTTTTCCAGTTTTCAAGTATAATATATTTGTTTTTATTTAATAAGTAATGGAGAGGGATTCAGCCAATGGTAGCCTCGTTGAATAAAAAACTCCCAATTATGGAAAACGTTTCGACTTTAATTCAATAATGCCATCATCAGTTCTCAAGAGAGTATTAGCTACAAAATTAGTTTTATAAATAAATTGTACGCATTTATAAAATTAATTGTGTCGCTTATACTCTCTTAGGAAACTGATGATGGCGTTGTTGAATTAAAGCCGAAACGTTTTCCATAATTGGGAGTTTTTTATTCAGCAGAGGCTACCCATTGGTAACCCTCTCCATTACTTAATTATATATTATACATATACAGCCATCAAAATTGTATCATATTTGTTTTTATTGTCAAAGGTTTAGCTAATTTCCAAATTTAAATACTAATTTTTAGTAGAAAAACAAATGGCTTGCTTGTTCATAGGGGTAACAAAACTGAAAAGGTGCTCTAGAGCAGTGGTTCTTAACCTTTTTATGCTGCGACCCAAATTTGAGAAATATGTTCATGTCGCGACCCCCCCCCCCCCGTTAATTACCTTTTTTTAGACGATACTTGAGAAATTTTCTTCAATTTTCAATGATGACTTTACAAGATAAGAGTAAATAAATATTATATTTAATATTGATTTACTATGAGTTAAGGATTCTCTGGTCACTTGTTTCACATTAAAATTAAAAAATTATTAAAAGATGTAAAAAATTTTCTTTTTCAATATATATGTATATTTCGGGATATCACTACCTCCACATTGCTCCCACAAGCTCCAGCCCCTAGACCGGTCTGTAAATAGTCCATTCAAGAAATATATAAATTGCAAGTCCGATTCGTGGATACGCAACAATTCATGGAAAATGATGAGCATTTACGGCATTCTAGGGATCGTTAGAGATGCTTTGCTATTGCTACCAGTCCCAAAAAACATTCAATCTGGGTATTTACGTGAAACCTACCTAGTATTTTATATTTTAAAATTTAAAATTTTAAAAAGTTTCTAAAATTTTTTTAAAAATTTTCTTTACTTTATTCAATCTGGGTTTCGAGTATGTAAACCCGAAGAAAAAGAAGAACAAGACTACTAAGAAATAAGACACAGATGAATCAAAAGTCAGAGCTGTTTGATATGTTTTATATGTAAGCTTAAGCAATTCAACACCTGGCGAAAAATGGATTAAGTGCACCAAATGCGGACAATAGGTGCACAAGCAATGCACAAAGGGGTCCAATCCATTTTTCGAATGTCCAAACTGTGATTTGGATGATGATTTTTTATTTGTTTTTAATGCTTGTGAAAACCTTCCAAACTAGTAATTATGGTTAAGTTTGTTTTATTATTATTTTTTTTGAAGCTTTGCTTCTTTAAGCGCGCTGGGCAGGGTCTAAATGGGAAAAAGGGACTCCGTAAGATTCCCATTCCACTACGATTCTGGGCTGCTGGTAGGGGAAGTGAGAGAGGGCGGGTGAAGGGTGAGGCCAGAGGTAAAGCTGCAGTAGCTATTGATGGCACAACCGTTCACACAGCTCTTAGGGCCGGTTGTATGTCGCAAAGTAAATGCTTTTTACCACTAACAAACGGTAGATGGTAAAAAGCATTTACTTTGCGACATACAACCGGCCCTTCGAATATCTATTTCGAACTTGTTGCCTTTATCGTCCGAAACATTGCATTTGTACAGATCGCTTTTTAGATATGTCAAAGTACTCATCATTGATGAAATAAGTATGATTAGTGCGGAACTTTTATGTAAAATTGATTTGCGATTAAAACAAATTACTGGAAACCACTCTGCAGATTTCGGAAACGTAGATATTATTTTGATAGGAGATTTGCGACAATTGCCACCTGTAAGAGCTACACCAATTTATAAGCCGGTTAGAACCCGCTTAGTTGGGCCACATTTATGGAGAAAATTAAAACATCTACAACTAAATATGGAACCACCATTGATGCAGTTTTTTCAAGATATTCACAAAATATTGAATCACAAATTTACGTGTCTTATTTCAGTTATCACAAACCTATAGTTTCTATCATACAAACACAGTAGATCTTAATTGTTTACATATTTTTCAATACATATTCTGTAAATTTTTTTATAATTTATTTGTAAATTTATTATTTGCAAAAAATTCTGTTTCCGACATCTTCTTATTTCATTATTATAATTGATTTTTTTTTATTCAATATATTTTATTTTAATTATTTTATTATTTGTAATCAATGGACAATGCATATCAACGACGAAGAGGCAAAGCTTCTACCGACAGTCCCACGACTGTCTGTATTTTTTTTGTTAAAGTAGAATGCTGTAGGTTCTTGGTGAAACATATTGAAAAATTTCACGATCGAGTGGGAGGCCTTTGGATATATATTAAAAAAGTTCCAAATTTTTTTTTCAAAAATCTTTCTTTACTTTATGTTTTATTATTGTTAATGATTTTTTGTCTTTCTGTCATAAAGCAAGAATACTTTCATTTTTATATTTATTCCAAAAAGTTTAAATTAATAAATATCTAAATACGATACGCATTTATTTATTATTATTATTTTTTTTAATGCAATCGAATGCAAGAAGGGTGCACCAGTAAAGATGCAGCCCCTATGGATCTCGAAAGACCCTTGCATTACCGAAGAGAAGGGAAAGTTGATTAAGTGAGAGGGTGTAGACGTAGGTGTCTATGCACTCCGGTTTTGAAGGTTTGAAGATTATAGGTGCTGGGAAAGATAGAGGCTGGGAGAGAGTTCCAGTTCCTTGAAGTCATGGGGATATATGTATTCGCGAATGAAGTGGTCCGGCACTTTTCTAATTTGACCGCGAGAGAGTGTTGGGAGTCGGCAAAACGCGTGCTACGTGCAAAGCATGCTTTGGGGGAATTATTGATTTTATCTCATCAGAGCACCTGCCGTGATAGTATCTATAGAAAAGGGAAAGGGCAGAGACATTTCTTCGATGAGCCAGCGAGTCGAGGGAGTCGGTGAGGGTAGAATCGTCAATTAGCCTGACGACTCGTTTCTGAATTGCATCCAGGGTAGCAAGAGAGTATTTTGAGGCTCCTCTCCATAGATGAGAGCCGTATTCGAGACAGTGGCGGATTTGGGCCTTGTAGATGGTGAGAAGTTGTGGGGGTTTGTAAAATCGCTTGGACCTGAATAAGAAGCCAATCTTCCTTGCTGCAGATTTCGCCACAGAGGAGATGTGTTCATTCCAAGACAGGTCAGATGCGACAGAGACGCCCAACATGGATAGGCTGTCACACATTTTCAGGGTATTCGAATCGAAGTGAATATCAGGGAAATCTTTATTTTCGCGCCTAGAAATTAGACAACACTGAGTCTTGTTTGAATTAAAGTTAACTAAATTTTGAGAGCCCCATTTATTCAGTTTGTCTAGGTTGAGAGTAATTGAGGAGGCAACATTGATTCGATTATTCGGGAGTGAGGGTTTGCCGTGTAGAGTGCTATCGTCGGCGTAACAATAAGTGGGGTTTGCCGTTTGATCTATAAGGTCGTTTATATAAATTAGGAAGAGTGTGGAGGAGATTACAGAGCCTTGGGGAACACCAGAGTTTGTGGAGAACGATTCAGATGATGTTCCATCCACCACAACTTTTATACTTCGGTTTGTCAGAAAGCTTTCTATCCATTTGCGAAGTGTTGGTGTGAATCCAAAGGCTGGCAGTTATATATGTAACAACTTGCCCCAAGCCTGTAACAACTAACCACGGTAAGGGGTCAATTGCTACAAGCTGCAAAACAGTCTAAAATTGCTTACAAAATTTCTTCAGCTCATTTTAGAGCTAAACGTAATATAATAATAATAAGATCGTTGTGTAGAGGAAGGTTTATTAGATATCCCAACCTTATCAATTACCTTATTTATTGAAACAAAAAGATTAAAAAAAATCAAAACTAAAAAAATGTAACAACTAACCCCGGTCTCCCCTACTTTAAGCCAAGAAAATTTTTAGTATTTTTTGAAATTTCTCAAAAATGTCTTTAAGTATTTCGATAAGTATTGAATGTTGTATTACTAAAGTGAACAGAAGACCTAACCTGTTAAAAGATCATTTCTATTAATAATTTTTGTAAAAATTATATTTTTCGAAATATTGCTTAAATAAAAAAATGCTGTTCCTAACAAGATTTCCTTTACGGATTTTTTATTAGTTAAAATAAATAAGATAATAATTTTTACTTTACCATACAGGGCATGGTCAAGTATTGTAATCGTGCATGAAAAAAGTGGTTTTTTCCTTCTTTTTTTCAAAATATCTAAAAAACGGCTAAAACTATTTCGATTAAAAAAATCGAGCGAAACCATGGCATTTCGGTCTACAAAAAAGCTCTAATAAGTGAACATCGAAAAAACTATATTTTTTGAGATAATAATTGTTTTGTCAAAATGTCTGTTAGTTAGTCTGTGCGTTACCAAATTTGTGGACGAGCTAGCTCAAAAACTAGTGTGAATATCGAAACCAAATTTCACACGTAGTTTTGGTCCATTGAGATTAAGATCTGATTAGATTTTGGTGCATATCGACCCAAAATTAAGGGGGGTCGAGGGGGGTTAAAAATTAAAAATCTAGGTCGTTTGAGCAAACTCAACCAAATTTTGTATACATAATCAGTGGACCCCCAGAAGTCTAAAAATGCAAAATCTAACCGCCCAAAATGGGGGGGGGGGGCGGAGGGTTAAAAAATGAAAATCTTGGCCATTTATCAAACTCAACCAAATTTTGTATACATAATCAGTGGGTCCCCAGAAGTCTAAAAATGCAAAAACTAACGGCCCGAAATGGGGGGGGGGGGGGGCGGAGGGTAAAAAAATGAAAATCTTTGCCATTTACCAAACTCAACCAAATTTTGTATACATAATCAGTGGGTCCCAGGAGTCTAAAAATGCAAAAACTAACCCCCCTACATGATTATAAATAATTTTATTAAATATTAAATATAAGTGAGGGGCCAGGTTGTATGGTAAAGTCAAGTGGATGGCCACATCAGAACACGTCAGCTTATTTTTTTATTCTTATGTAGGTATTTATTCAAAACGAATTGATAATTTAAGAAAATTTGTGATGATCTGGATGTTCACTAGCATATACTAGAGTAAGTAATAGGCACAGTAAAAATAATTTATACATTATATTTTTGTAGCAGAAATGAAAATAGTTATTTTTTTATTTATTAATTTTTGGACATCCTTAAACTGTAAATTTCTAAAATGTTCTTTAGTGAATTTTACCCTTTATTTTTCTCAAAGTAAATGGGCCACGGTAAGTTCAATAAATAATTTATCTCCAGTTTAAGTTGGACTTTTCTTTCATTAATTAATCGTATTTTTAACTAAAAAGATTTAAGATTGAAAACTTTTCCAATAATCTCCAAAAAAATGTCCAAACTTAAATATATAACTTAATTAAAGTCTAATAAATTTTATTTTGACCGGCAACTTATACCATAAATCCTTCTATAAAGAGTGATAAATGAATTACTATATAACTTTGAATTTTAAAAAATTTAGTTTTATTGTATTTGTGACTAATTATATTAATTAAAATTCTTCCAGAACTTAGAGACTTGATTTAAATTTTCTTGTTAAATTGAAGTGTTGTTTTTGTCATAAATATAATAAAACCTTCAACCCTTCAATTTAACAAGAATAATTATTAACAAATGAATTTAACTTTTAAGGACCAATCATAGATTTTAGAGAAAATATTTTTACATTGCATATCAGAGAGGTTTGTCCCCTTAGGAATCGAACCCAAGCGCTAACTAAGCTTGCCGGCCGTTAGCCAAACCCTTAAGACAAATCTCTCTCTAACATGCAACATATATAAGTATTATAGCTAAAGATTCTTCACTCCCTTCAACTCAAAGGGAATAGTGAAAATTCCTGCCAACTAAAAAAGTTTAATGGATCCCTCACTGAAAACTTTTTCAGTTTAGCAATTTTCACTATTCCCTTTGAGTTGAAGGAGTGAAGAATCTTTAGCTAATACTTATATATGTTGCATGTCAGAGAGAGATTTGTGTTAAGGGTTTGGCTAACGGCCCGGCAAGCTTAGTTAGCGCTTGGGTTCGATTCCTAAGGGGACGAACCTCTCTGATATGCAATGTAAAAATATTTTCTCTAAAATCTATGATTGGTCCTTAAAAGTTAAATTCATTTATTAATATTATAGGTCTGGGTTGATTTTTGAAATAATTTCCATCTTTTTTCAAAAAAAGACACTCAAAAAGATACTTAAATCTTTGCTTTCACTGTAAGAATAATTATATTAAGTTAAGTATAGAGCTTTTTTCAATCGGCCATTACTTACAAGATATGTGTATCAGTGTAAACTTAAACCGCTAACTATATATGTTATTTGCAATGAGTGAGATTTTTGACGTTTATTGGCCAAACAAATTCTTAAGAAAAAACAATTGTTAAAAAAGTTGTTGTTTCAATGATTTTTTCACAATACTGTGAAGTCTTTTTATTTGGTTCCCAAACATTAGTGACTTAAGAGTTTATTTATTTATTTTTTTAAAGAAGAATCTGAAACAATCTTTAATGAGTAAAGCTCATGACTATGCTGGAGAATTACACTTTTTCCCTGCGGCCTTAGGGTAGGAAGTGCGAATTTTTAAGGCTCCATGAAAAAGTAAAACAGAACCCTATTAGTCTCGCTATACACATATGTCTGTCAGATCATTGTAGCTCGTAAACTGAAGAAGTAAGATACAAACATAAAATTTAGAAATTAAATTGTAGGTATTGATTTTTTCCTTAAATCCAAAACCGAATTTAAATTTTAATCGAATGATTATTTTGGGAGGAGAGGAATTTTTCTTAGTCAAAAATAAAAAATTAAATAAATAATCAAATGGTGTGAGATATCACTGTAATAATCTCTTTAAGGACGTTCGCTAATAATCGATTTTCTTGCAATCCTTTTAAAACTTTGAATACAGATATTTATAAGTGTTCTTTATACATAGAAATTTTTTCAATAGTCCTTGCGGCACTAAATTTATAAATATTGACTATTGAAATTTGCATATTTAACACGCGAACCCTATCCCGATTGATGTTAAAGCGACTGTTTCATTAAATAACAATCGTAATTTTCTTGAAATTATTTTGAAAAAGTGAGAATCATTAACTGAAGATATAACAAATATTTTTCTGTTAAAATAATTGTATCAAGCGGTATTCGTTTTGTATGAAAAATGTTAAAAGTTAGGTACTTGTGATGGTTTTCATTTTTTCTGGCATGGCATACAGCTAGTTAAAATACTGCTATATCTTAGCATTAGTAAGTTCTAGACTCCAAAGTTATAATAGCTAAAAATCTGGAAAAATTCTGATGGATAGCTACTATTATAAGGATAAAGTTTACAGAGTTTCAAATGTTTTGAACTATTACTTTGGCCGGAATAAAAAATTGATCGTTCAATGCCAAAAAACCCCATGTTATTTAGATGAGAAACTTGCATTGCACTGTGGGTTACAGGTTAAAATTGTGGTAGAGGCTTGACACTTGGGGGATATTTTTTATTTATTTATTTCGAACCATATGAGCCTTCTGTCAGCGTAAAAATTCGAAAATATCCAAAATAAGGGCCAGCATTAGGGTGCTCCTTATTTTGGATGTTTTCGAATATTTACGCGGACTTAGGGGCTCATTTGGTTCTAAATAAATTTAAATAAAAATATCTCCCAATGTTCAAGTCTCTATCTCAATTTTAACCTACTAGTGCTACACAGCGATTATGTTTCCCATCTAAATAACATGGGGTTTGTTTGGCATTGAACGATCAATTTTTTATTCCAGCAAAAGTAATGATTCAAAAAATTTGAAACTCGGTAGACTTTATCCTTATAATATTAGCTAAGTACATCCCTCAGAATTTTTACTGATTTTTAGCTATTATAATTTTGGAATCTATAACTTACTAAAACCAAGATTTAGCAGTATTTTATCTAGATGTAGCTCCAAAATTGCAATAGCTAAAAATCTGTAAAAATTCTGAAGGATAGCTACTATTATAAGGATAAAGTTTACAGAGTTTCAATTTTTTTGATCCATTAATTTGGCCAGAATAAAAAATTAATCGTTCAATGCCAAAACCCCCCAAAAAAGATGGGAAACTTAATCGGTGTGTAGGACTAGGTTAAAATTGAGATAGAGACTTGAAACTTGGGGGATATTTTTTTAAATTTAGTGAGGAAAATACTTTTGGTAAATATTTTTAATGTCCATATGTTAATTTATATTTAATTTTGCAGGGCTAAGAGGCTACCAGTCTCCGAGGCAAGCAAGTCCTAACCTGTATTCGTCAGGGCTCTTCATCCACAGTTTCTCTTCAATAGTTAAATGTAAGTTTAATGTCATTTTAATAAAATTTTGTTAATCTCTACTTTTCTCATTTAAATATAACAGTACTTGGCCACCGAGCGATGCTCGGCAAGTTTTTGATTCAGTTATAAGCGAAATATAAATATTATTTTTCAGGTAAAAAAGGTCAATTTTTTATCTTAGCCAAAATAAAATAAAATTGAAATAAAACTTAATTTATATTTTTACACCCGCTATGGCCATCATCAAGACGTATCACTGGCCACAAAGTTTTGAATGAAACTTCAATTAAAAATAATATTAATATACTCGGAGGTTCTTTCGTTTTGACCCTTTTAAATCCTAAAGAAATACGATCCTTCGAATTATCGGATTTTTTAAGAGAATGAAATTGATATTCTAATAAATTATTTTATAGAAAAATACCTTTAATTAATTAAATTGCCAAATTCTAATATATAATAATATTTATAATTATCTATTAGTGGAATTTTAAGTTAAAAAACCAATTAAAAATTTAAAGGAAATTGAATAAAAATGTAATTATACATTTTTATCGAGATAACCACCTGTGAATAATTATTTCAATTAACAAAAAACCCATCAAAAACAAGTTAGACGAAGATGAGACCGTGACAGATCGAATTGTCAACCCAAAAACCCCCTAACCCGTGAATTTCATTCAAATCGCTAGAGCCCTTTTCGAGAACCCGATTCTATATATATATATATATATTGTTATATTTCGCGACTCCTCCGTGGCAACCGATTCTCAACAATATCCGAAATACACCCACACCCGAGAGTACTGTGTGTATCTCGGAACCGACTAGAGAACCGAGTACCAGTCAGAGTCCCAAAAATTATTCTACCTGTCCCTTATTTAGATGTTAAATAGTTTGTTGATCGGGGGGTGCTTTTGTTTTGGAGCCTCATACACAGGTAGTGATCAACAAACAGGGCTACCCGAATAGGTAGGTATGAGTTTGCTTTGCCAAATGTCGGTTCTCGCGAGTTGCTGGTCCGAGAGTCCAGTAGCCAGTTATGGAATACCACTGTAAGCTGAAATTTATGAGAAATGACCCTACAGCAGAGTCCAATACGAGAAAAGACGCACAGGAACTTGGTGATCAATAACAACCCTTCTGTTTATTTTTGAAAGAACTGGTTATTTAATTTCTGTTTACTTATAACAAATTAATTCAAATTCAATTACAATAATATTTATACAGTATGATAAACACTTAACCAGTATTTCAACTCAATAAAATTTATAATACAAAGGAAATTTATAATTTACGAAATATTACAAAAAAAAATATTAAATAAAAATAAATATTAAAATTATAATTCAGCAATTAATTCAATTAATATGCCCAATTGGCAGTTTTATTTCATTACAATAATTTGGGTTGTGTGGCCAGGTCAAGTCCAGTAACGATACTCTGTTCTACTCTCTCTCAGTATTCAATTTTAAATAAGTTTGTTATGGGTGATATCAAATTTGTCCAGAGAGGCTATTCATTAAAAGTAAATTTCAGTGTTTTAGTTACATTCGTTCAAATCAGAGCCTGTTGTTCACCAGTAATTATTAATCACAAATTTATTTTAATTTATGCTAATTAACAAAGATTTTATTATATATTAATTGAAACGTTTCAAAATACTTAAGCTATAACTATCGTTCTATTTATCTAGTATTTTTTTATACAGCAAATACTTCTTTTTGAATAATCAGGTAGGTTGCAAGATTCTATTAACTGAATTAACTCTTTTAACAATAGAATCTTTATTTACTTTATTCTTTTCTTCAATTACTATAATTGTACTGAATATTTCATAAATCCTTCAATATATGATCTTTCTTTTAACAGATCACACGCTAAGACAGAAACAACACTATCCCTTAGATTGATGAAACTCAATTGCCTACCGGAATTATCTGTCCAGTCGTAGGTCCAAAAACGAGCAAAATTCACCTTTCACTTTTTTATTTATTTCTATAATTACTATATAATTAACCTTTACTCCACAAATTATCAATTTCCAGACCCGGAATTATCACGTCCTGACGGCCGGCAAAGTATACTATAACCACTTAAATCTCGTTTAATAAAAAAAATTGAGTCATCTAACATCCAGGATAAAATGTCATACTATCTCTATACAACTTATTTCAATCAAGATCATTTATTATTTCTTTTACTCAAACAATAGAAATCAACATTCCACTATACTTTGTTAATTCACTAATCCTGCAACCTCCTTTGATTTTAAATTATTTTACTACTTTACATAACATTCATATAATCTTATAATAAATGCAAGCTTAAATTCTTACTGATAAAAATTACAATTAATTTTAAAAAAACACACAAAAAAAATAATAATATTTAGCTATTCACGATAATTTAAACAAAATATCTTAAAACAATTAGACTTATCTTCAAATAGTTGTATGGCTCCGGTGAGACTTGAGTTGGAGAACACGATAAACACTCATGTAACAATTGATAACACCATTGATATTATACACCACTTGAATGATCACAGCGGACACTAACACTTCACAAGATGGTAGACGGCACGAGAATCAGATGTACTGATGACGATTGACGTTTAAATGACAGCTGTCGGTTGCGTTGACGTTTAATAGTTGCGCGTCCAATCGACGCGATGACGTCACCGAGTCGTCTCGATGCCTCGTGGTAGCCTGGCTGATGGCCGAGGGCGGCCGTGTCCGTTCGGCTGTGTTCGCTGGTGTTCGGCGAAAATCCAAGATGGCGGACCCTTCCAGACACGTTATTACAAACGCTCCGATCGAGAGAAGCAGCACAGGTCTTGTTCTATTGCGAGCTGAAATTCAACTAACTCCGATCTCTCCTTCGTGTCCAAATGCCAGCCAAGCGAGGGGAAGTGAAAGGTCTTCCGTCCTCCATCCAATCAGCGTAGAGTGCCTCTCTACACGTAAGCTCTTTCCACCAATTACATGTCTCCACTCAGGTCACGTGACGAACGCCCAGTCTGATTCTCTGTCTCTTTTTATCCTAAATGGTAGTTTCCTGTGACGTAAACAGATTTTTCTAGAATATTCTCGAACATTCCATATTGTACTTTTTCTTATTTTATTAATTAAAGGTTCTTAGCGTTTTTTAATCGAAATAAAACTATTGAAATCTAATTGTATGACTATTAAACTATATGTGAACATCAAATTTTTAAGTAAATAGTTAATAATTATGTGTGAACCAAGCTCTTAAAACTGAACACATTCATGTTATAAAATGACGTTATCTTAAATCATTAATAAACTATTTTTAAATCAATTTAACAAACTCAGCCTCTCACAACAAACCCCGACAGCACCCATAACTCAGTAATAAGTATATTATTGTTTTATATATAAATCAAAACTAAACCACATAATAGAAATGTTATCGAAACACATGCTTTAGAATCTTTATATTATTGATGACTAAACAAAAAAAACAAACAAAAAAAGAACAAAAAAAACAAAAATTATGGACTGCTACAATATATATACAAGAATTTTTCGTTTAATATAATAAGTTTTTTGGCCTCAATTTATATAAAATAGTATTAAATAAATAGTTAATTTTTTCTCTAAAAAACTTAATATTATTTTTAGTTTTATCTATTAATCTCGTTTAACGCATTTCTATTATTCCCATTCAAATATTCTCTAGTGTAAATTTGCATGCTCGTTTAATTGAAGAATATTTTCTAAAGCTTTAAAATATGATACAATTTGATGGCTGTATATGTATATAATTAAGTAATGGAGAGGGATTCAGCCAATGGGCAGCCTCTGCTGAATAAAAAACTCCCAATTATAGAAAACGTTTCGGCTTTAATTAAATAATGCCATCATCAGTTCCCAAGAGCTGAAAAAAGCGATAGAGCACACATGTAAAATTACAATAAAATTTTTTACAAAAAAATCCAAACTTGTTAATTACAAAATTATATCTTACAGTATTAGCGACACAATTAATTTTATAAATAAATTGTCCGCAGGCAGAGTTGTTGTGGATTTTATCATAATATATACAAAATTATATGAATTACAAAATGGTACATAAATCTTGGTGTGCTCTCACTTGGTATGGGCAACGTCTCAAGTACAAATATAGCAAATTTCAATTTCATTCAATTAATAATAATAAAAATAATTTTTTCAGCTCTTAGGAACTGATGATGGCATTATTTAATTAAAGCCGAAACGTTTTCTATAATTGGGAGTTTTTTATTCAGCAGAGGCTACCCATTGGCTGAATCCCTCTCCATTACTTAGCTTTAAAATATGTGTTGACCTCATTGTTTACCGAGAATGATTCTAGGAGCGTCCAAAACTTCTCTGGGTACTCCTAGCATTCTTTCCTTGGCTAAAGGAGATTATTTGCAACAACTGCATTTTCGGGAATTTCTTTTTTTCTATTAATTTTCATTATTGTCGAATTAATTTAGATGAAATTATCTTTTTAATCTAATATTATTTCCCTTTCGATAAATTCATCTCAAATGTATTTAGTCAAAGCGAATAAATTTATCTAATTTAATTTTCTTATTTCATTAAAACATATAGTGAAAAGTCCAAATAAAATTACTTCATTTAAAAGATTATGTTTTTCCGTAGAGTTATTGATTCATAAACAGAAATCATTGAGGTTGTTCATAGAGAGAAACAAAGAGATTGTCCCTCTGCTTGATGTGAATAAACATACACACATATATACAAAATATATATATGTATATATCGGGTGAGTTTTTGTTATCTTGAGACAGTCTTATAACTCAAAAAAAGTACATTATATGAAAAAAAAGGTTCAAATAAAAGTTTATTTATATGAAGGGGGAAACTAAACTATGCTATTGTTTGTTTACCTAGAACAAGCTTTCAAGGGTATTTCAAAGTTAAGTTCTCTTTTTTAAATGAAAACCTATATATTTGTTTATTTCTATGAAAGTTGTTCAGTTTTATTTTTGTAGATTCAGAATATGTAAACAATTTCGTTATTTTGGCATGTTTCAGTTTCTTCGTAGCCTTTACATTTCCTGATTTTTTTAACAGATTTACAAGCTTACAAAATGAAGCTCGTGAGGGTGTATCCCTGTCAGGGAAATGCTCGGCTTCCATTTCACTGGCAGCCCCATAACACTTCTTCTACATTCAGCATAAATTAAGACCATTTTAATTCTATCTTCAACAAAAAATGATCCATTTTTAATATGGTAATACAATATAACTATCTACTGGATTGACACGAGAAATAAACTTTTTTTAGGCTCAAGAATTTTAAGTAGAAATTAATCTCTTAAATCTGTGTATAATGAAATTTTAAGATCATTATAAACACTTAATTTTCATTGTTTTGACTTTTCGATTTAATAATTAAATATTTAATCATTATTATTTGATAATTAAGTTGAATAAATCGTTAAAAAAATTACTAGGATTTTTTTCTGAAATCTAATTGATTTAATATTTTGTTTATTTGATATCGAATAAAAAATGGTTCTAATGAAAGTTGTTCACTTTTTTTTGTAGATTCAGAATATGTATAGAAATATATAGATTTCCATTTAAAAAACACAAATTGACCTTGAAATACCCTTGAAGCTTGTTCTAGGTAAACAAACAATAACGTTAATAGAGTAAAGGGTGTGTAGTTTCACAGTGAATGAAATAAAGCTCAAAGAGGTTTATACAAACTCAATATATTTCGGATTATTAGTCCATCATCAGGAGTTTACAAGTTAATACTACAGTATTAACTTGTAAACTCCTGATGGACTAATAATCCGAAATATATTGAGTTTGTATAAACCTCTTTGAGCTTTATTTCATTCACTGTGAAACTACACACCCTTTACTCTATTAACTAACATCATGTTTCACCTAAAACCTACACCACTTTCCATAAGTAAAACAATAACGTATTTAAGATTCCCCCTCCAAATAAATAAACTTTTATTTGAAACTTTTTTTCATTTTTTCACTGTTTTTGAGTTATAAGACTGTCTAAAGATAAAAAACTCACCCGGTATATTATTTATTTGAGACTATAGTTTCGAAGGCTTGGTCCTCATCATCAGTCTTTTTAATTATTAATATTATTTTTTATGGGATCAGAATCAGTTTGGATATTGAAAATATTTTCTTCTTTCTTAGCTTGTGAGCCAGACAAAATTAAAAAACATTTTTTGGGACAACCTCTTTATTTCTCTCTATGAATCAACAAGTCTGCTACTCACGGCAAAATAAAAATATAAACTTTTCGATTGAGGCTAATTCTCTGCTTGATGCAAATAAATATAGGTATACATATATAAAGAGGAAATCATAAGAATATACAAGAATATACAAAATTGCTCAGATCATTATTTTGGAACTAAAACGAGTTTTGTAGTGGTTTATTTAAAAATATATTTTTTTTTTGTTTTTTAGAAATGATTGAAATTTAAAACGACAAAAATTCAATTAACATAAGGTCAGTTATGGACTATTTTTTTAATATTTATCAAAAATTAAAAAAAAAATCGTAAATATTTTAAGACATTTTTATGATACAAGAATAATAATTCAATTTCACTTTATTAATCTATTGGTTTCTTTATTTATAAAACTCGCTAATAACCCATTACAATTTGTAATTTACAAAAATTATTAAAATTATATAATTTATATTTCCTTAAATATTTTATTATATTTAAATTTGTTGGTATGATGGCTCAAACACTAGCTGGCAAGTATAGCTCACTCCTTCTCTGACCATTTGCATAATTTTCGGAGAGCGTACCAAGGCTTGAGAAAGTTTTGACTATTACCTCCAATTGAAAGATTTAATTCTATTCTGTTATTTTCAAATTTAAATTTGAAAAATTATAACAATACATTAGATTTGAATTGTTAGCGACAATAAAGAACAGAACACTAGGATCATTTAAATATGGCGTCCATTCTTAAACAAGACAAAGACATCGCCTGCGAAAAATCTTTCAAATTTTCATTAATTTATTATATATATTTAAATTTTTCTTTCAAATATGTTTTTATTTAAAGTGTTAAAGTTTTTGAGATATTTCGATAAAATTAAGCAAAAAAAAAAAACACTTTTTTCATGCACGATTACAATTTATCCTGTATGGTAAGATAAACAATTTCGCAAGTTCTGATGTGGCCATCCCCATGACTTTACCATACACCCTGGGCCCTCTCTTATAATAATATTTAATAAAATTATGCATAATCATGTAAGGGGGGGGGGGGGTTAGTTTGTGCATTTTTAGACTACTGGGGACCCACTGATTATCTCTACAAAATTTGGTTGAGTTTGGTACAAGAGCCTAGATGTACACTTATTAGGGCTTTTTTGTATACCGAAATGCCATGGTTTGGTCCAAATTTTTTTTAATCAAAATAGTTTGAGCCGTTTTTGAGATATTTCGAAAAAATAATCAAAAAACAACTTTTTTCATGCACGTTTACTATATTTGACCATACCATGTATGGTAAAGTAAAAAAAATAAGTCTAATTCAACTTTAAGAGATCTTTACAGGAATAGTCTTTGCCAATCCAATCTATGATAATTTTCATACCTCGAATTGTGATTTAAAACTTAACATAATTTTAAACAAGAGGCACTTAAGAGGCTCTATGCAAGCGATAAAGTTTCCAATCTAAATAGCATGGGGTTTTGGAATAAACTCTTCTGATATAATATGAAAAATCCTTAACTTCTCAGATCAAGTAGTAGACCACGTATCTTGAATTTATATAGGAAATTTTTATAGTCAATAATATTATTATTATTGTCATGGTATGCTTTAAACACGTTTAAATAATTAAAATCAATAAGTAAAAATGAAAATAATTAGTATGACGTACTATTCTAAGCCAATTATCTCGGAAGAGAAGCTAAGAATAGCTTGGAATAATTGCTCTCGAGGGGTATAAAAGGAGGAGAGAGATATGGAGAGTAGGAGGGGTAGATAGGGACAGTGAGGAGTATGTGATGGGTGGATAGGGACAGTGGTAGGGTGCTGGGATATTGTGAGGGCTATATAAGGGGGAGAGAGATATGGTACTCGTCACTGTATCTCAGTGAGTGGCGTGGGAAACATCAACTGGGAATATTACAATATAACTTCTGGATCATCATCCATCTTCTCAGCTCAGTTCACCCCTCACTAATAAACAACCCTTCATCACTAATATTATTTTTAATAGCTGGGGTAACGGGAAGGTGTGTATTTCATTGTTCTTATAGATAAAGATGTACAGACCTACTTCAGGGAATGTCCTCCCTCACAGCTTGAGTTCATGATTGTTTTTGCAAGAGAATCATGCCCTGTCCGTAATCCTAACCAACTTCAATCCCTGTTTTTACAAATCCTTATTCCTTCAAAATCGAAATGTTTCGCGAGTATAATTTTACTTGGGTGCGAGTGTAAGTGGGTTCGTGTAGGGTCAGAGTATTACACGTCCAGGCACGAGGCGTTGGCTGTTAAGGTAAGATATCTTTATAATACTCTATTTTTATAATTAAATAAGAAAGAAATATTGAAAAATTTTCAAGTACTCTTTTCGAGGTTTTCAAAAAAAAAAAAAAAAAAAAAATATATATAAAATAAAATAAATTATATATTAAATATAATTTTATTACAAATATTTATATGGAAAAAAATACTTTTAATTCACTAAATTATTTTACTAATATTTTTTCTCTTTTTTTCAGGTATGTGCTCATCCTACTAAAATTAACAGTTAGATTAAGTATTTGATTTTCTTATATTCTGGAAAATCAAATACTTAATTTTTTACCCTTTGTCCACTTTCCGTCAATTCCTTAGTGTTTCCTTCACGAATCAAATCAAATCAAATCAATCAAATCGCGAGTATATATTTAATGTGCGCGGGTGTCAATGTGTTGCTCGGGAATCAGCACTCCAGGTCTAAACACGAGACGTTGGCTGTTAAGGTAATATATCTATTTAATACTCTAATATTTCTTTAAATTCACTAAATTATTTTACTAATATTTTTTCTCTTGTTTTCAGGTAGGTGCTCATCCTACTAAAATTAACATTTAGATTAAGTATTTGATTTTCTTATATTCTGGAAAATCAAATACTTAATTTTTTTACCCTTTCTCCACTTTCCGTCAATTCCTTAGTGTTTCCTTCTCCAATCAAATCGCGAGTATATATTTTATTGTGCGCGGGTGTCAATGTGTTGCACGGGAATCAGCACTCCAGGTCTAAACACGAGACGTTGGCTGTTAAGGTAATATATCTATTTAATACTCTAATATTTCTTTAAATTCACTAAATAACTTTACTAATATTTTTTCTCTTGTTTTCAGGTAGGTGCTCATCCTACTAAAATTAACATTTAGATTAAGTATTTGATTTTCTTATATTCTGGAAAATCAAATACTTAATTTTTTTACCCTTTCTCCACTTTCCGTCAATTCCTTAGTGTTTCCTTCTCGAATCAAATCGCGAGTATATATTTTATTGTGCGCGGGTGTCAATGTGTTGCACGGGAATCAGCACTCCAGGTCTAAACACGAGACGTTGGCTGTTAAGGTAATATATCTATTTAATACTCTAATATTTCTTTAAATTCACTAAATTATTTTACTAATATTTTTTCTCTTGTTTTCAGGTAGGTGCTCATCCTACTAAAATTAACATTTAGATTAAGTATTTGATTTTCTTATATTCTGGAAAATCAAATACTTAATTTTTTTACCCTTTCTCCACTTTCCGTCAATTCCTTAGTGTTTCCTTCTCGAATCAAATCGCGAGTATATATTTTATTGTGCGCGGGTGTCAATGTGTTGCACGGGAATCAGCACTCCAGGTCTAAACACGAGACGTTGGCTGTTAAGGTAATATATCTATTTAATACTCTAATATTTCTTTAAATTCACTAAATTACTTTACTAATATTTTTTCTCTTGTTTTCAGGTAGGTGCTCATCCTACTAAAATTAACATTTAGATTAAGTATTTGATTTTCTTATATTCTGGAAAATCAAATACTTAATTTTTTTACCCTTTCTCCACTTTCCGTCAATTCCTTAGTGTTTCCTTCTCGAATCAAATCGCGAGTATATATTTTATTGTGCGCGGGTGTCAATGTGTTGCACGGGAATCAGCACTCCAGGTCTAAACACGAGACGTTGGCTGTTAAGGTAATATATCTATTTAATACTCTAATATTTCTTTAAATTCACTAAATTATTTTACTAATATTTTTTCTCTTTTTTTCAGGTAGGTGCTCGTCCTACTAAAATTAACATTTAGATTAAGTATTTGATTTTCTTATATTCTGGAAAATCAAATACTTAATTTTTTCTACCCTTTCTCCAATTTCCGTCAATTCCTTAGTGTTTCCTTCTCGAATCAAATCGCGAGTATATATTTTATTGTGCGCGGGTGTCAATGTGTTGCACGGGAATCAGCACTCCAGGTCTAAACACGAGACGTTGGCTGTTAAGGTAATATATCTATTTAATACTCTAATATTACTTTAAATTCACTAAATTATTTTACTAATATTTTTTCTCTTTTTTTCAGGTAGGTGCTCATCCTACTAAAATTAACATTTAGGTTAAGTATTTGATTTTCTTATATTCTGGAAAATAAAATACTTTATCTTTTTACCCTTTCATCCATTTTTCCCTTAATTTCTTAGTGTTTCCTTCTCGAATCAAATCGCGAGTATATATTTTATTGTGCGCGGGTGTCAATGTGTTGCACGGGAATCAGCACTCCAGGTCTAAACACGAGACGTTGGCTGTTAAGGTAATATATCTATTTAATACTCTAATATTACTTTAAATTCACTAAATTATTTTACTAATATTTTTTCTCTTTTTTCAGGTAGGTGCTCATCCTACTAAAATTAACATTTAGATTAAGTATTTGATTTTCTTATATTCTGGAAAATCAAATACTTAATTTTTTTACCCTTTCTCCATCTTTCCGTCAATTCCTTAGTGTTTCCTTCTCGAATCAAATCGCGAGTATATATTTTATTGTGCGCGGGTGTCAATGTGTTGCACGGGAATCAGCACTCCAGGTCTAAACACGAGACGTTGGCTGTTAAGGTAATATATCTATTTAATACTCTAATATTACTTTAAATTCACTAAATTATTTTACTAAAATTTTTCTCTTTTTTTCAGGTAGGTGCTCATCCTACTAAAATTAACATTTAGATTAAGTATTTGATTTTCTTATATTCTGGGAAATCAAATACTTAATTTTTAAACCCTTTCTCCTCTTTCCGTCAATTCCTTAGTGTTTTCTTCTCGAATCAAATCGCGAGTATATATTTTATTGTGCGCGGGTGTCAATGTGTTGCACGGGAATCAGCACTCCAGGTCTAAACACGAGACGTTGGCTGTTAAGGTAATATCTATCTGTTTAATACTCTAATATTTCTTTAAATTCACCAAATTATTTTACCAATATTTTTTCTCTTTTTTTCAGGTAGGTGCTCATCCTACTAAAATTAACATTTAGATTAAGTATTTGATTTTCTTATATTCTGGGAAATTCAAATACTTAGTTTCTACTACCCCTTTCTCCAATCTTTCCGTCAATTCCTTAGTGTTTTCTTCTCGAATCAAATCGCGAGTATATATTTTATTGTGCGCGGGTGTCAATGTGTTGCACGGGAATCAGCACTCCAGGTCTAAACACGAGACGTTGGCTGCCAAGGTAATATATCTATTTAATACTCTAATATTTCTTTAAATTCACTAAATTATTTTACTAATATTTTTTCTCTTGTTTCCAGGTAGGTGCTCATCCTACTAAAATTAACATTTAGATTAAGTATTTGATTTTCTTATATTCTGGGAAATCAAATACTTAATTTTTAAACCCTTTCTCCTCTTTCCGTCAATTCCTTAGTGTTTTCTTCTCGAATCAAATCGCGAGTATATATTTTATTGTGCGCGGGTGTCAATGTGTTGCACGGGAATCAGCACTCCAGGTCTAAAACACGAGACGTTGGCTGTTAAGGTAATATATCTATTTAATACTCTAATATTACTTTAAATTCACTAAATTATTTTACTAATATTTTTTCTCTTGTTTTCAGGTAGGTGCTCATCCTGGCTCAAAATTAACATTTAGATTAAGTATTTGATTTTCTTACATTCTGGGAAATCAAATACTTGAATTTTTAAACCCTTTCTCCTCTTTCCGTCAATTCCTTGAGTGTTTTCTTCTCGAATCCAAATCGCGAGTATATATTTTATTGTGCGCGGGTGTCAATGTGTTGCACGGGAATCAGCACTCCAGGTCTAAACACGAGACGTTGGCTGTTAAGGTAATATATCTTTATTTAATACTCTAATATTTCTTTAAATTCACTAAATTATTTTACTAATATTATTTTCTCTTTTTCAGGTAGGTGCTCATCCTACTAAAATTAACATTTAGATTAAGTATTTGATTTTCTTATATTCTGAAAATCAAATACTTAATTTTTCTACCCTTTCTCCACTTTCCGTCAATCCCTTAGTGTTTCCTTCTCGAATCAAATCGCGAGTATATATTTTATTGTGCGCGGGTGTCAATGTGTTGCACGGGAATCAGCAGTCCAGGTCTAAACACGAGACGTTGGCTGTTAAGGTAATATATCTATTTAATACTCTAATATTTCTTTAAATTCACTAAAATTATTTTACTAATATATTTCTCTTTTTTTTTCAGGTAGGTGCTCGTCCGTACTAAAATTAACATTTGAGATTAAGTATTTCATTTTCTTATATTCTGGAAAATCAAATACTTAATTTTTTTACCCTTTCTCCACTTTCCGTCAATTCCTTAGTGTTTCCTTCACGAGTCAAATCGCGAGTATATATTTTATTGTGCGCGGGTGTCAATGTGTTGCACGGGAATCAGCACTCCAGGTCTAAACACGAGACGTTGGCTGTTAAGGTAATATATCTATTTAATACTCTAATATTTCTTTAAATTCACTAAATTATTTTACTAATATTTTTTCTCTTTTTTTCAGGTAGGTGCTCATCCTACTAAAATTAACATTTAGATTAAGTATTTGATTTTCTTATATTCTGGAAAATCAAATACTTAATTTTTTTACCCTTTCTCCACTTTCCGTCAATTCCTTAGTGTTTCCTTCTCGAATCAAATCGCGAGTATATATTTTATTGTGCGCGGGTGTCAATGTGTTGCACGGGAATCAGCACTCCAGGTCTAAACACGAGACGTTGGCTGTTAAGGTAATATATCTATTTAATACTCTAATATTACTTTAAATTCACTAAATTATTTTACTAATATTTTTTCTCTTTTTTCAGGTAGGTGCTCATCCTACTAAAATTAACATTTAGATTAAGTATTTGATTTTCTTATATTCTGGAAAATCAAATACTTAATTTTTTCTACCCTTTCTCCACTTTCCGTCAATTCCTTAGTGTTTCCTTCTCGAATCAAATCGCGAGTATATATTTTATTGTTCGCGGGTGTCAATGTGTTGCACGGGAATCAGCACTCCAGGTCTAAACACGAGACGTTGGCTGTTAAGGTAATATATCTATTTGAAGTACTCTAATATTACTATAAATTCACTAAATTATTTTGCTAATATTGTTTCTCTTTTTTTTCAGGTAGGTGCTCATCCTACTACTGTACTAACATTTAGATTAAGTATTTGATTTTCTTATATTCTGGAAAATCAAATACTTAATTTTTTTACCCTTTCTCCACTTTCCGTCAATTCCTTGGTGTTTCCTTTTCAAATCAAATCGCGAGTATATATTTTATTGTGCGCGGGTGTCAATGTGTTGCACGGGAATCAGCACTCCAGGTCTAAACACGAGACGTTGGCTGTTAAGGTAATATATCTATTTAATACTCTAATATTTCTTTAAATTCACTAAATTATTTTACTAATATTTTTTCTCTTTTTTCAGGTAGGTGCTCATCCTACTAAAATTAACATTTAGATTAAGTATTTGATTTTCTTATATTCTGGAAAATCAAATACTTAATTTTTTTACCCTTTCTCCACTTTCCGTCAATTCCTTAGTGTTTCCTTCTCGAATCAAATCGCGAGTATATATTTTATTGTGCGCGGGTGTCAATGTGTTGCACGGGAATCAGCACTCCAGGTCTAAACACGAGACGTTGGCTGTTAAGGTAATATATCTATTTAATACTCTAATATTACTTTAAATTCACTAAATTATTTTACTAATATTTTTTCTCTTTTTTCAGGTAGGTGCTCATCCTACTAAAATTAACATTTAGATTAAGTATTTGATTTTCTTATATTCTGGAAAATCAAATACTTAATTTTTTTACCCTTTCTCCACTTTCCGTCAATTCCTTAGTGTTTCCTTCTCGAATCAAATCGCGAGTATATATTTTATTGTGCGCGGGTGTCAATGTGTTGCACGGGAATCAGCACTCCAGGTCTAAACACGAGACGTTGGCTGTTAAGGTAATATATCTATTTAATACTCTAATATTTCTTTAAATTCACTAAATTATTTTACTAATATTTTTTCTCTTTTTTCAGGTAGGTGCTCATCCTACTAAAATTAACATTTAGATTAAGTATTTGATTTTCTTATATTCTGGAAAATCAAATACTTAATTTTTTCACCCTTTCTCCACTTTCCGTCAATTCCTTAGTGTTTCCTTCTCGAATCAAATCGCGAGTATATATTTTATTGTGCGCGGGTGTCAATGTGTTGCACGGGAATCAGCACTCCAGGTCTAAACACGAGACGTTGGCTGTTAAGGTAATATATCTATTTAATACTCTAATATTTCTTTAAATTCACTAAATTATTTTACTAATATTTTTTCTCTTGTTTTCAGGTAGGTGCTCATCCTACTAAAATTAACATTTAGATTAAGTATTTGATTTTCTTATATTCTGGAAAATCAAATACTTAATTTTTTTACCCTTTCTCCACTTTCCGTCAATTCCTTAGTGTTTCCTTCTCGAATCAAATCGCGAGTATATATTTTATTGTGCGCGGGTGTCAATGTGTTGCACGGGAATCAGCACTCCAGGTCTAAACACGAGACGTTGGCTGTTAAGGTAATATATCAATTTAAGACTCTAATATTTCTTTAAATTCACTAAATTATTTTACTAATATTTTTTCTCTTTTTTCAGGTAGGTGCTCATCCTACTAAAATTAACATTTAGATTAAGTATTTGATTTTCTTATATTCTGGAAAATCAAATACTTAATTTTTTTACCCTTTCTCCACTTTCCGTCAATTCCTTAGTGTTTCCTTCTCGAATCAAATCGCGAGTATATATTTTATTGTGCGCGGGTGTCAATGTGTTGCACGGGAATCAGCACTCCAGGTCTAAACACGAGACGTTGGCTGTTAAGGTAATATATCAATTTAATACTCTAATATTTCTTTAAATTCACTAAATTATTTTACTAATATTTTTTCTCTTTTTTCAGGTAGGTGCTCATCCTACTAAAATTAACATTTAGATTAAGTATTTGATTTTCTTATATTCTGGAAAATCAAATACTTAATTTTTCTACCCTTTCTCCACTTTCCGTCAATTCCTTAGTGTTTCCTTCTCGAATCAAATCGCGAGTATATATTTTATTGTGCGCGGGTGTCAATGTGTTGCACGGGAATCAGCACTCCAGGTCTAAACACGAGACGTTGGCTGTTAAGGTAATATATCAATTTAATACTCTAATATTTCTTTAAATTCACTAAATTATTTTACTAATATTTTTTCTCTTTTTTTCAGGTAGGTGCTCATCCTACTAAAATTAACATTTAGATTAAGTATTTGATTTTCTTATATTCTGGAAAATCAAATACTTAATTTTTTTACCCTTTCTCCACTTTCCGTCAATTCCTTAGTGTTTCCTTCTCGAATCAAATCGCGAGTATATATTTTATTGTGCGCGGGTGTCAATGTGTTGCACGGGAATCAGCACTCCAGGTCTAAACACGAGACGTTGGCTGTTAAGGTAATATATCAATTTAATACTCTAATATTTCTTTAAATTCACTAAATTATTTTACTAATATTTTTTCTCTTTTTTTCAGGTAGGTGCTCATCCTACTAAAATTAACATTTAGATTAAGTATTTGATTTTCTTATATTCTGGAAAATCAAATACTTAATTTTTTTACCCTTTCTCCACTTTCCGTCAATTCCTTAGTGTTTCCTTCTCGAATCAAATCGCGAGTATATATTTTATTGTGCGCGGGTGTCAATGTGTTGCACGGGAATCAGCACTCCAGGTCTAAACACGAGACGTTGGCTGTTAAGGTAATATATCTATTTAATACTCTAATATTTCTTTAAATTCACTAAATTATTTTACTAATATTTTTTCTCTTTTTTTCAGGTAGGTGCTCATCCTACTAAAATTAACATTTAGATTAAGTATTTGATTTTCTTATATTCTGGAAAATCAAATACTTAATTTTTTTACCCTTTCTCCACTTTCCGTCAATTCCTTAGTGTTTCCTTCTCGAATCAAATCGCGAGTATATATTTTATTGTGCGCGGGTGTCAATGTGTTGCACGGGAATCAGCACTCCAGGTCTAAACACGAGACGTTGGCTGTTAAGGTAATATATCTATTTAATACTCTAATATTTCTTTAAATTCACTAAATTATTTTACTAATATTTTTTCTCTTTTTTCAGGTAGGTGCTCATCCTACTAAAATTAACATTTAGATTAAGTATTTGATTTTCTTATATTCTGGAAAATCAAATACTTAATTTTTTTACCCTTTCTCCACTTTCCGTCAATTCCTTAGTGTTTCCTTCTCGAATCAAATCGCGAGTATATATTTTATTGTGCACGGGTGTCAATGTGTTGCACGGGAATCAGCACTCCAGGTCTAAACACGAGACGTTGGCTGTTAAGGTAATATATCTATTTAATACTCTAATATTTCTTTAAATTCACTAAATTATTTTACTAATATTTTTTCTCTTTTTTTCAGGTAGGTGCTCATCCTACTAAAATTAACATTTAGATTAAGTATTTGATTTTCTTATATTCTGGAAAATCAAATACTTAATTTTTTTACCCTTTCTCCACTTTCCGTCAATTCCTTAGTGTTTCCTTCTCAAATCAAATCGCGAGTATATATTTTATTGTGCGCGGGTGTCAATGTGTTGCACGGGAATCAGCACTCCAGGTCTAAACACGAGACGTTGGCTGTTAAGGTAATATATCTATTTAAAACTCTAATATTTCTTTAAATTCACTAAATTATTTTACTAATATTTTTTCTCTTTTTTTCAGGTAGGTGCTCATCCTACTAAAATTAACATTTAGATTAAGTATTTGATTTTCTTATATTCTGGAAAATCAAATACTTAATTTTTTTACCCTTTCTCCACTTTCCGTCAATTCCTTAGTGTTTCCTTCTCGAATCAAATCGCGAGTATATATTTTATTGTGCGCGGGTGTCAATGTGTTGCACGGGAATCAGCACTCCAGGTCTAAACACGAGACGTTGGCTGTTAAGGTAATATATCTATTTAATACTCTAATATTTCTTTAAATTCACTAAATTATTTTACTAATATTTTTTCTCTTTTTTTCAGGTAGGTGCTCATCCTACTAAAATTAACATTTAGATTAAGTATTTGATTTTCTTATATTCTGGAAAATCAAATACTTAATTTTTTTACCCTTTCTCCACTTTCCGTCAATTCCTTAGTGTTTCCTTCTCGAATCAAATCGCGAGTATATATTTTATTGTGCGCGGGTGTCAATGTGTTGCACGGGAATCAGCACTCCAGGTCTAAACACGAGACGTTGGCTGTTAAGGTAATATATCTATTTAATACTCTAATATTTCTTTAAATTCACTAAATTATTTTACTAATATTTTTTCTCTTTTTTTCAGGTAGGTGCTCATCCTACTAAAATTAACATTTAGATTAAGTATTTGATTTTCTTATATTCTGGAAAATCAAATACTTAATTTTTTTACCCTTTCTCCACTTTCCGTCAATTCCTTAGTGTTTCCTTCTCGAATCAAATCGCGAGTATATATTTTATTGTGCGCGGGTGTCAATGTGTTGCACGGGAATCAGCACTCCAGGTCTAAACACGAGACGTTGGCTGTTAAGGTAATATATCTATTTAATACTCTAATATTTCTTTAAATTCACTAAATTATTTTACTAATATTTTTTCTCTTGTTTTCAGGTAGGTGCTCATCCTACTAAAATTAACATTTAGATTAAGTATTTGATTTTCTTATATTCTGGAAAATCAAATACTTAATTTTTTTACCCTTTCTCCACTTTCCGTCAATTCCTTAGTGTTTCCTTCTCGAATCAAATCGCGAGTATATATTTTATTGTGCGCGGGTGTCAATGTGTTGCACGGGAATCAGCACTCCAGGTCTAAACACGAGACGTTGGCTGTTAAGGTAATATATCTATTTAATACTCTAATATTTCTTTAAATTCACTAAATTATTTTACTAATATTTTTTCTCTTGTTTTCAGGTAGGTGCTCATCCTACTAAAATTAACATTTAGATTAAGTATTTGATTTTCTTATATTCTGGAAAATCAAATACTTAATTTTTTTACCCTTTCTCCACTTTCCGTCAATTCCTTAGTGTTTCCTTCTCGAATCAAATCGCGAGTATATATTTTATTGTGCGCGGGTGTCAATGTGTTGCACGGGAATCAGCACTCCAGGTCTAAACACGAGACGTTGGCTGTTAAGGTAATATATCTATTTAATACTCTAATATTTCTTTAAATTCACTAAATTATTTTACTAATATTTTTTCTCTTGTTTTCAGGTAGGTGCTCATCCTACTAAAATTAACATTTAGATTAAGTATTTGATTTTCTTATATTCTGGAAAATCAAATACTTAATTTTTTTACCCTTTCTCCACTTTCCGTCAATTCCTTAGTGTTTCCTTCTCGAATCAAATCGCGAGTATATATTTTATTGTGCGCGGGTGTCAATGTGTTGCACGGGAATCAGCACTCCAGGTCTAAACACGAGACGTTGGCTGTTAAGGTAATATATCTATTTAATACTCTAATATTTCTTTAAATTCACTAAATTATTTTACTAATATTTTTTCTCTTGTTTTCAGGTAGGTGCTCATCCTACTAAAATTAACATTTAGATTAAGTATTTGATTTTCTTATATTCTGGAAAATCAAATACTTAATTTTTTTACCCTTTCTCCACTTTCCGTCAATTCCTTAGTGTTTCCTTCTCGAATCAAATCGCGAGTATATATTTTATTGTGCGCGGGTGTCAATGTGTTGCACGGGAATCAGCACTCCAGGTCTAAACACGAGACGTTGGCTGTTAAGGTAATATATCTATTTAATACTCTAATATTTCTTTAAATTCACTAAATTATTTTACTAATATTTTTTCTCTTGTTTTCAGGTAGGTGCTCATCCTACTAAAATTAACATTTAGATTAAGTATTTGATTTTCTTATATTCTGGAAAATCAAATACTTAATTTTTTTACCCTTTCTCCACTTTCCGTCAATTCCTTAGTGTTTCCTTCTCGAATCAAATCGCGAGTATATATTTTATTGTGCGCGGGTGTCAATGTGTTGCACGGGAATCAGCACTCCAGGTCTAAACACGAGACGTTGGCTGTTAAGGTAATATATCTATTTAATACTCTAATATTTCTTTAAATTCACTAAATTATTTTACTAATATTTTTTCTCTTGTTTTCAGGTAGGTGCTCATCCTACTAAAATTAACATTTAGATTAAGTATTTGATTTTCTTATATTCTGGAAAATCAAATACTTAATTTTTTACCCTTTCTCCACTTTCCGTCAATTCCTTAGTGTTTCCTTCTCGAATCAAATCGCGAGTATATATTTTATTGTGCGCGGGTGTCAATGTGTTGCACGGGAATCAGCACTCCAGGTCTAAACACGAGACGTTGGCTGTTAAGGTAATATATCTATTTAATACTCTAATATTTCTTTAAATTCACTAAATTATTTTACTAATATTTTTTCTCTTGTTTTCAGGTAGGTGCTCATCCTACTAAAATTAACATTTAGATTAAGTATTTAATTTTCTTATATTCTGGAAAATCAAATACTTAATTTTTTTACCCTTTCTCCACTTTCCGTCAATTCCTTAGTGTTTCTTTCACGAATCAAATCGCGAGTATATATTTTATTGTGCGCGGGTGTCAATGTGTTGCACGGGAATCAGCAGTCCAGGTCTAAACACGAGACGTTGGCTGTTAAGGTAATATATCTATTTAATACTCTAATATTACTTTTAATTCACTAAATTATTTTACTAATATTTTTTCTCTTTTTTTTCAGGTAGGTGCTCATCCTACTAAAATTAACATTTAGATTAAGTATTTGATTTTCTTATATTCTGGAAAATCAAATACTTAATTTTTTTCTACCCTTTCTCCACTTTCCGTCAATCCCTTAGTGTTTCCTTCTCGAATCAAATCGCGAGTATATATTTTATTGTGCGCGGGTGTCAATGTGTTGCACGGGAATCAGCACTCCAGGTCTAAACACGAGACGTTGGCTGTTAAGGTAATATATCTATTTAATACTCTAATATTTCTTTAAATTCACTAAATTATTTTACTAATATTTTTTCTCTTTTTTCAGGTAGGTGCTCATCCTACTAAAATTAACATTTAGATTAAGTATTTGATTTTCTTATATTCTGGAAAATCAAATACTTAATTTTTTTACCCTTTCTCCACTTTCCGTCAATTCCTTAGTGTTTCCTTCTCGAATCAAATCGCGAGTATATATTTTATTGTGCGCGGGTGTCAATGTGTTGCACGGGAATCAGCACTCCAGGTCTAAACACGAGACGTTGGCTGTTAAGGTAATATATCTATTTAATACTCTAATATTTCTTTAAATTCACTAAATTATTTTACTAATATTTTTTCTCTTGTTTTCAGGTAGGTGCTCATCCTACTAAAATTAACATTTAGATTAAGTATTTGATTTTCTTATATTCTGGAAAATCAAATACTTAATTTTTTTACCCTTTCTCCACTTTCCGTCAATTCCTTAGTGTTTCCTTCTCGAATCAAATCGCGAGTATATATTTTATTGTGCGCGGGTGTCAATGTGTTGCACGGGAATCAGCACTCCAGGTCTAAACACGAGACGTTGGCTGTTAAGGTAATATATCTATTTAATACTCTAATATTTCTTTAAATTCACTAAATTATTTTACTAATATTTTTTCTCTTTTTTTCAGGTAGGTGCTCATCCTACTAAAATTAACATTTAGATTAAGTATTTGATTTTCTTATATTCTGGAAAATCAAATACTTAATTTTTTTACCCTTTCTCCACTTTCCGTCAATTCCTTAGTGTTTCCTTCTCGAATCAAATCGCGAGTATATATTTTATTGTGCGCGGGTGTCAATGTGTTGCACGGGAATCAGCACTCCAGGTCTAAACACGAGACGTTGGCTGTTAAGGTAATATATCTATTTAATACTCTAATATTTCTTTAAATTCACTAAATTATTTTACTAATATTTTTTCTCTTGTTTTCAGGTAGGTGCTCATCCTACTAAAATTAACATTTAGATTAAGTATTTGATTTTCTTATATTCTGGAAAATCAAATACTTAATTTTTTTACCCTTTCTCCACTTTCCGTCAATTCCTTAGTGTTTCCTTCTCGAATCAAATCGCGAGTATATATTTTATTGTGCGCGGGTGTCAATGTGTTGCACGGGAATCAGCACTCCAGGTCTAAACACGAGACGTTGGCTGTTAAGGTAATATATCTATTTAATACTCTAATATTTCTTTAAATTCACTAAATTATTTTACTAATATTTTTTCTCTTGTTTTCAGGTAGGTGCTCATCCTACTAAAATTAACATTTAGATTAAGTATTTGATTTTCTTATATTCTGGAAAATCAAATACTTAATTTTTTTACCCTTTCTCCACTTTCCGTCAATTCCTTAGTGTTTCCTTCTCGAATCAAATCGCGAGTATATATTTTATTGTGCGCGGGTGTCAATGTGTTGCACGGGAATCAGCACTCCAGGTCTAAACACGAGACGTTGGCTGTTAAGGTAATATATCTATTTAATACTCTAATATTTCTTTAAATTCACTAAATTATTTTACTAATATTTTTTCTCTTGTTTTCAGGTAGGTGCTCATCCTACTAAAATTAACATTTAGATTAAGTATTTGATTTTCTTATATTCTGGAAAATCAAATACTTAATTTTTTTACCCTTTCTCCACTTTCCGTCAATTCCTTAGTGTTTCCTTCTCGAATCAAATCGCGAGTATATATTTTATTGTGCGCGGGTGTCAATGTGTTGCACGGGAATCAGCACTCCAGGTCTAAACACGAGACGTTGGCTGTTAAGGTAATATATCTATTTAATACTCTAATATTTCTTTAAATTCACTAAATTATTTTACTAATATTTTTTCTCTTGTTTTCAGGTAGGTGCTCATCCTACTAAAATTAACATTTAGATTAAGTATTTGATTTTCTTATATTCTGGAAAATCAAATACTTAATTTTTTTACCCTTTCTCCACTTTCCGTCAATTCCTTAGTGTTTCCTTCTCGAATCAAATCGCGAGTATATATTTTATTGTGCGCGGGTGTCAATGTGTTGCACGGGAATCAGCACTCCAGGTCTAAACACGAGACGTTGGCTGTTAAGGTAATATATCTATTTAATACTCTAATATTTCTTTAAATTCACTAAATTATTTTACTAATATTTTTTCTCTTGTTTTCAGGTAGGTGCTCATCCTACTAAAATTAACATTTAGATTAAGTATTTGATTTTCTTATATTCTGGAAAATCAAATACTTAATTTTTTTACCCTTTCTCCACTTTCCGTCAATTCCTTAGTGTTTCCTTCTCGAATCAAATCGCGAGTATATATTTTATTGTGCGCGGGTGTCAATGTGTTGCACGGGAATCAGCACTCCAGGTCTAAACACGAGACGTTGGCTGTTAAGGTAATATATCTATTTAATACTCTAATATTTCTTTAAATTCACTAAATTATTTTACTAATATTTTTTCTCTTGTTTTCAGGTAGGTGCTCATCCTACTAAAATTAACATTTAGATTAAGTATTTGATTTTCTTATATTCTGGAAAATCAAATACTTAATTTTTTTACCCTTTCTCCACTTTCCGTCAATTCCTTAGTGTTTCCTTCTCGAATCAAATCGCGAGTATATATTTTATTGTGCGCGGGTGTCAATGTGTTGCACGGGAATCAGCACTCCAGGTCTAAACACGAGACGTTGGCTGTTAAGGTAATATATCTATTTAATACTCTAATATTTCTTTAAATTCACTAAATTATTTTACTAATATTTTTTCTCTTGTTTTCAGGTAGGTGCTCATCCTACTAAAATTAACATTTAGATTAAGTATTTGATTTTCTTATATTCTGGAAAATCAAATACTTAATTTTTTACCCTTTCTCCACTTTCCGTCAATTCCTTAGTGTTTCCTTCTCCAATCAAATCGCGAGTATATATTTTATTGTGCGCGGGTGTCAATGTGTTGCACGGGAATCAGCACTCCAGGTCTAAACACGAGACGTTGGCTGTTAAGGTAATATATCTATTTAATACTCTAATATTTCTTTAAATTCACTAAATTATTTTACTAATATTTTTTCTCTTGTTTTCAGGTAGGTGCTCATCCTACTAAAATTAATATTTAGATTAAGTATTTGATTTTCTTATATTCTGGAAAATCAAATACTTAATTTTTACCCTTTCTCCACTTTCCGTCAATTCCTTAGTGTTTCCTTCTCGAATCAAATCGCGAGTATATATTTTATTGTGCGCGGGTGTCAATGTGTTGCACGGGAATCAGCACTCCAGGTCTAAACACGAGACGTTGGCTGTTAAGGTAATATATCTATTTAATACTCTAATATTTTCTTTAAATTCACTAAATTATTTTACTAATATTTTTTCTCTTGTTTTCAGGTAGGTGCTCATCCTACTAAAATTAACATTTAGATTAAGTATTTAATTTTCTTATATTCTGGAAAATCAAATACTTAATTTTTTTCTACCCTTTCTCCACTTTCCGTCAATTCCTTAGTGTTTCCTTCTCGAATCAAATCGCGAGTATATATTTTATTGTGCGCGGGTGTCAATGTGTTGCACGGGAATCAGCACTCCAGGTCTAAACACGAGACGTTGGCTGTTAAGGTAATATATCTATTTAATACTCTAATTTTTCTTTAAATTCACTAAATTATTTTACTAATATTTTTTCTCTTTTTTTCAGGTAGGTGCTCATCCTACTAAAATTAACATATAGATTAAGTATTTGATTTTCTTATATTCTGGAAAATCAAATACTTAATTTTTTACCCTTTCTCCACTTTCCGTCAATTCCTTAGTGTTTCCTTCTCGAATCAAATCGCGAGTATATATTTTATTGTGCGCGGGTGTCAATGTGTTGCACGGGAATCAGCACTCCAGGTCTAAACACGAGACGTTGGCTGTTAAGGTAATATATCTATTAAATAGTCTAATTTTTCTTTAAATTCACTAAATTATTTTACTAATATTTTTTCTCTTGTTTTCAGGTAGGTTCTCATCCTACTAAAATTAACATTTAGATTAAGTATTTGATTTCCTTATATTCTGGAAAATCAAATACTTAATTTTTTTACCCTTTCTCCACTTTCCGTCAATTCCTTAGTGTTTCCTTCTCGAATCAAATCGCGAGTATATATTTTATTGTGCGCGGGTGTCAATGTGTTGCACGGGAATCAGCACTCTAGGTCTAAACACGAGACGTTGGCTGTTAAGGTAATATATCTATTTAATACTCTAATATTTCTTTAAATTCACTAAATTATTTTACTAATATTTTTTCTCTTGTTTTCAGGTAGGTGCTCATTCTACTAAAATTAACATTTAGATTAAGTATTTGATTTCCTTATATTCTGGAAAATCAAATACTTAATTTTTTTACCCTTTCTCCACTTTCCGTCAATTCCTTAGTGTTTCCTTCTCGAATCAAATCGCGAGTATATATTTTATTGTGCGCGGGTGTCAATGTGTTGCACGGGAATCAGCACTCCACGTCTAAACACGAGACGTTGGCTGTTAAGGTAATATATCTATTTAATACTCTAATATTTCTTTAAATTCACAAAATTATTTTACTAATATTTTTTCTCTTGTTTTCAGGTATGTGCTCATTCTACTAAAATTAACATTTAGATTAAGTATTTGATTTCCTTATATTCTGGAAAATCAAATACTTAATTTTTTTACCCTTTCTCCACTTTCCGTCAATTCCTTAGTGTTTCCTTCTCGAATCAAATCGCGAGTATATATTTTATTGTGCGCGGGTGTCAATGTGTTGCACGGGAATCAGCACTCCATGTCTAAACACGAGACGTTGGCTGTTAAGGTAATATATCTATTAAATAGTCTAATTTTTCTTTAAATTCACTAAATTATTTTACTAATATTTTTTCTCTTGTTTTCAGGTAGGTGCTCATCCTACTAAAATTAACATTTAGATTAAGTATTTGATTTTCTTATATTCTGGAAAATCAAATACTTAATTTTTTTACCCTTTCTCCACTTTCCGTCAATTCCTTAGTGTTTCCTTCTCGAATCAAATCGCGAGTATATATTTTATTGTGCGCGGGTGTCAATGTGTTGCACGGGAATCAGCACTCCAGGTCTAAACACGAGACGTTGGCTGTTAAGGTAATATATCTATTTAATACTCTAATATTTCTTTAAATTCACTAAATTATTTTACTAATATTTTTTCTCTTGTTTTCAGGTAGGTGCTCATCCTACTAAAATTAACATTTAGATTAAGTATTTGATTTTCTTATATTCTGGAAAATCAAATACTTAATTTTTTTACCCTTTCTCCACTTTCCGTCAATTCCTTAGTGTTTCCTTCTCGAATCAAATCGCGAGTATATATTTTATTGTGCGCGGGTGTCAATGTGTTGCACGGGAATCAGCACTCCAGGTCTAAACACGAGACGTTGGCTGTTAAGGTAATATATCTATTTAATACTCTAATATTTCTTTAAATTCACTAAATTATTTTACTAATATTTTTTCTCTTGTTTTCAGGTAGGTGCTCATCCTACTAAAATTAACATTTAGATTAAGTATTTCATTTTCTTATATTCTGGAAAATCAAATACTTAATTTTTTTACCCTTTCTCCACTTTCCGTCAATTCCTTAGTGTTTCCTACTCGAATCAAATCGCGAGTATATATTTTATTGTGCGCGGGTGTCAATGTGTTACTCGGGAATCAGCACTCTAGGTCTAAACACGAGACGTTGGCTGTTAAGGTAATAATATATCTATTTAATAATCTAATATTTTTTTAAATTCACCACATTTTTTACTAAGATTATTTTTTTCTTTTTCAGGTCTCGTCCTACTAATACTAACATTTTAGAAATAATTAAATAAATTAAAACTCAAAATTATCTATATGCAATTTTGTAAACTTTTCCTTTTTTCTAAATTTAATTTGAGATATTGGTTTGAATCAAATTCCATTTTATATTTTCAGTTTAATAAAATTATTTCACATGGATAGATAATACATTTTCAATTTTGTTTAAAAAAATAACATTCAATATTAAATAGTATATTATTTACTTTTAAAAATAATCCTCTTATATTTTAATATTCGCCTCTAAACTTCAATCTAATTATTTTCTGTTTCTGATCTTATGCATAAGTTCCTTTTTTTCATTATATTTAGAACTACAAATCATTTATATTTGTTTCTTAAATACAAATATTTGACAAAATTCTTATACAAAATGTCCAATGTTTAAGACTTTGATTCCAAACAAATTGCAGTATTGGAGACATTATACTGTGGATTTGTTTGGGAAAAGGTCTTTTACCAATTACTTATTTCAAGTGTAGATGTATTTTGCTACAAATACAATGTCTCCTATTTGTTTCAAAACACGTCTAGCCTTGAGATTTTCATTATTTCCGTCTCTCAAATTTCAAATTGTATTTTTGAGTCTTTTATACATTTGAAACTAATAATAATATTTAAAATTTTAAAATTATCACTCTATGAGTATATTATGTAATTTGCGTTCAATATTATATTAATAATCTCCCTTTAATAAATTTTTATTTATCTATCCATGTGGGGGTGGTGACAGCTGCCTACTCGTGGTGCCCTCTGTTCTCGCTAAACAGCTGTCTATGTCTCTGTATAAATCAACTATAGAGACATAATCATATATAATAATTATATTTGCATAATTTTTTATACACACTACACATTGTCATTAATAATAATCAATTTCGAAAACTCATATATAAAATTATAATTATTCTTTTTTTAGAAATATTTAAAATGTGTTGATTTTACAAAAATATAATAAAAATTTCTTGTTTAATTTTATTAATTAAAATTCATTCAAAATTTATGCAAATAATTGTATATTATATATGTAATTTGAAATATTTATATTCGACTGAAAGTACAACGGGGAAACTTTCGACGTCATTGTCTCTAAGAATTAGTAGAATAGTAATTTAACAAGTAATAAATACAATGAATAAGTGCATATTTTTTTCTAAATTAAATGTTTTTTGGGATAAATATTTGCACAAATTATTATGTAAAATAATTTAGAGATTCCAAATATGATTCCATTCCAGTATTACACGGATTCCAATAATATTAAAAGTAATTAAAAATTTAATAGTCAATTCTGCCGCCGGTCCAGACAACATCCCAACCACTGTAATTAAAAATTGCGCTCCTATTCTCTCAAAAATTCTCATACACCTTTAGCACATTTCCAGGGAGCTGGAAATTAGCAACCAATTAATAAATAAACTGACACGTTCGGATGTGGCCATCCACTTGACTTTACCATACACCCTGGCCCCTCACTTATATTTAATAAAACTATTTATAATCATGTAGGGGGGGGGGTTACTTTTTGCATTTTTAGATTTCTGGGGTCCCACTGATTATATATACAAAATTTGGTTCATAGACCTATATTTTCATTTTTTGGCCCTAAAACCCCCAGCCCCCATTTTGGGTGGTTAGTTTTAGCATTTTTATTCTCCTGGGGGCCGACCCATTATGTATACAAAATTTGGTTGAGTTTGGTACAAGGGCCTAGATTTTTTTCTGACCCTAGAGCCCCCACCCCCTCCATTTTGAGCGGTTAATTTTTGTATTTTTAGACTTCTGGAGGCCCACTGATTTATAAAATTTGGCTGAGTTTGGTATAAGGGCCTATATTTTCATTTTTGACCCTCCCCTATTTTAGGTTTTTTTTTTTTTAATGATAATGATGAGAGAAGGAGTTACACCAAAAAGGTGCAACCCCTAAAGGCCTCGGTTGGCCCCTCCATCGTGAAAAGAAGAAGAAAGAATTTTATGGGTTGGGCGGAGGTCGAAGGTATCTGTGGATACGGGTCTTAAATAGCTTAAGGTTATAAGTCGCGGGAAAGATGGTGGCAGGGAGCGAGTTCCAGTCTCTGGAGGTCATAGGAATAAAAGAGTTGGCGAAAGCGCTTGTTCGACTTTTATCCAATTTGACAGCGAAGGGGTGCTGAGCGTTAGAAAACCGCGTGTTTCTCGTAAAGAGGGCATTAGGGGGATAAGAGATTTCAGCTCGACTGAACAGACACCGTGATAGTATCTGTAGTACAGGGAAAGGGCAGAAACGGTTCTTCGGTGAGCCAGGGAGTCGAGTGAGTTGGTTAGAGCCGGGTCTCCTATTAGTTTAATTGCTCGCTTCTGAATTGCATCCAGTGTAGCAAGAGAATGCTTGGATGCACCCCTCCACAGATGAGAGCCATATTCGAGACAGGGACGAATTTGAGCCTTATACAGCATAAGAAGTTGACTGGGAGTATAACAGCGTCTAGACCTAAATAGGAGACCAAGCTTGCGCGCTGCAGCTTTAGCAGTGGTTGAGATATGGTCATTCCATGAAAGGTCAGACCCTAGAGTTACGCCTAGCATTGAAATTTTATCCCTGAATTCTAGTGAGTTTGAGTCGAATGATATGTTTGGGAGGTTTCTGTCGACGCGCCTAGAAATAAGGCAACACTGAGTTTTCCCTGCATTGAAGTTAACTAAGTTTTGGGATCCCCAGTTTTAAGTTTGCACAAGTCTAAATTAATTGAAGAGGCAATGTCTGCACGGTTTTTATGCGATGCAGGGGCGTTATGTAGGGTGCTGTCATCTGCGTAACAATGTACCGGATTGGAGGGCAAGTTTAGAAGGTCGTTGATATAGATAAGAAAAAGCGTAGGGGAGATAACCGATCCCTGAGGAACTCCAGCGTTGGTGTGGAAGGGGAAGATGATATTCCATCGATGACAACCTTAATACTACGGTCTGAAAGAAAACTTTCGAGCAACTTACAGAGTTTCGGTGCAAGGCCGACGGAGGTCAATTTGGCAAGAAGATTTTTGTGCCAGACCATATCGAAGGCTTTTGAAATGTCTAAAGCTACCGCGAGGGTTTCATTCCCGGCCTCCAGGGTTTTGTTCCAGATATGAGTTACATATGCTAGGATGTCACCTGTCGACCGGGATTGCCTGAAGCCGTATTGCCTATCGTGGATAAATTTATTTGACTCTAAGTGTCGTATTTTTGTTTTTCGAAAAAAACAAAATAGTCACACTTCCCAAAAAGACAGGCGCGGATAAATGTGAAAATTTCAGGACCATTAGCCTAACCTCACATGCCTCAAAATCCTAACCAAAATAATCCAAAGAAGAATAGAACAAAGAGTTGAAGAAAATCTGGGGGAAGACCAGTTCGGCTTTAGAAGAAACAGAGGCACCCGAGAAGCAATTCTCTCTCTTAGACTAATAATAGAAAGGGCTTTTATCAGGGAAGAATCTGTCTACATCGGATTCATAGACCTAGAAAAAGCATTCGATAACGTCAATTGGGAAATTATGTTTAAAATATTAAAACAGGCGGGAATAAAATTCAGAGAGAAGACTAATCTACAATCTATATCAAAACCAGACGGCAATTATAAATATTGGTGATGAACAAAGAGAAGCCAAAATAAAAAAAGGTGTAAGACAAGGATGTGTGCTGTCACCCATGATTTTCAACTTATACATAGAAGAAGCGATTAAAGAATTCAAAGACAAAATTGATACAGGTATAGAAATCCAAGGTCAAAAGATCGCTATGTTAAGATTTGCCGATGACATTGCCCTTCTAGGAAGCAATAAAAAAGAATTAGAGGACGCCTTGAATGGAATTAACCAAATCCTAATAGAAGAAATCAAAATGAAAATAAACAAGAATAAAACCAAGGTCCTAGTATGTACAAAAAAAGAACAAACGAGACAGGAATGCATCAAAATTAACCAAGAAAACCTAGAAGGAGTTAAGGAATTCCGCTACCTAGGAAGTAAAATAACATGGGATGGGAGGAGCAAAAACGAAATTAAATCAAGAATTGCCCAAGCAAAAATGGGGTTTAATTCAAAACAAAAACTACTATGCTCCTCCTCAATCAGCTTAGCAAACAGGAAGTTGCTATTGAAGACATATGTATGGAGCATAGCCATGTACGGGTGTGAAACCTGGACAATTGGAAAAGCGGAGAGAAAGAGATTGGAGGCTTTCGAAATGTGGTGCTACAGAAGAATGATGAATATCAAATGGATGGATAAAATCACAAATGAAGAAGTTCTTGGAAAAATCGGAGAAAGAAGAACCTTGTGGAAGAGTCTGAAGAAGAGAAGAGGTCAGATGATGGGGCACACACTGAGACATGGGGGACTGCTTAGGGATATCTTGGAGGGAGGTGGGAAAGAAAAGGGGGAAGGGGAAGACCCAGATTAGAATATTTCAACCAAATAATTGGGGATATGGGATGCCAGACATTTAGAGAGGTTAAACAGCTGGCGGAGGACAGAGTCGAGTGGAGACGGATTGTTGCATCAAACCAGTCTTAGGACTGTATACTCAATGATGATGATAAGTGTCGTAGAACTTGCTCGTTGATGGCCTTTTCCATGATTTTGGATAAGACAGAAGTGATTGCTATGGGTCGATAGTTTTTTATGTTGGAAGAATCGCCTTTTTTCTTAATTGGTTGGATTCTGGCTAGTTTCCAGGCTTCAGGAAATATTCCAGAGTTATAGGAGAGATTGTATAATTTGGATAGTATAGGAGCAAGTTCAGGGGCGCACTTTTTAATGAGAATGGCAGGGATATCGTCGGGGCCAGCAGAAGAGTTTTTCTTTAGATTCCGGATGATCTTTAGAATTGCTGGTATCCTGAAAACAGTATCTGACATTATATTAGTACTGGGGGTATGTGGGTGGTTCAAGCCCTTTGTCGTCCAGGTTTGAGTTGGACGCGAAATATGAGGCAAAAGCTTCGGCTTTGTCGGAGGCGTCAATGGCTATCGAGTTGTCGGAGAGATTGAGAGGGGGAAATGATGAGTTTGTAAAATTTCTTTTTACATACTTATCAAGGGACCAGAATTTGTTTGAACTGCTGGGGCAAGCTGCTAGCCTGTCAGCTTTTTTCTGAATGAAGGACTTCATCGCATTATCGATTGTTTTTTTACAGTGGGCGCGGGCTTTTGTGAGGAGAACGCGATTGTACTCTGATGGTGTCGAAGACCAATTATAGAAAGCATGATTTTTTTGTTTGACTGCTTCGGAGCAAGACTTATTGAACCAGGGCTTGGAGTCCTGTTTTCCAATTACCCGTTTGAAAGGGACAAATAACTCGATGCCCATTTGAATCACTTCAGAGAATGCAGACGCACATTCGGTGGCATTTTTGTTTCTGAAGCAGTAATCATTCCATGGGAAAGAGCTGAAGAAGTTACGCATTTCATCCCAGTTGGCTTTAAGAAAAAGCCTTATTTCTCTGGGCTTTGGGCAGGATAGAGCGGGTTTTACTAAGTCGATATGTGATTTTATTTTAATTAAGTTGTGGTCTGAGTTACCTAGAGGTGCAGAGATACTAAAAGAGAATTGAGATGGGGCAGATGACAGAAAGAGGTCGAGGAGATATGGGGTATCGTTTGGGTTGTCCGGAATCCTAGTGGGGCGATCTATAATTTGGGTTAAGTCACATGAAGTTGCAAATATGTGAGCAGCGTTGCCTTCAGAGGTGTTGTATCTGGAGAATGTCAACCAGTCCTTATTGTGTACATTGAAGTCACCTAGGAAAGAGACTTCAGAATTTGGAAAACGTGAAAGAATTACATTCACACAATTGCCGAGATAATCGAAAAATTCTTTAAATTTTTTATCATTAGGAGATCTATAGATTGTAACAGAGAATTCTACTTGAGGTCTTAGTTTTTGCATTTTTAGCCTTTTGAGGCCCCACTGATTATGTATACAAAATTTGGTTGAGTTTGCTCAAATGGCATAGATTTTTAATTTTTAACCCCCCCCCTCCACTCCCCCTTTAATTTTGGGGTGGATATGCAGCAAAATCTTAATCTCAATCCACCAAAATTACGTCTGAAATTTGGTTTCGATGTTCAGACTATTTTTTGAGCTAGCTAGTCCACAAAAATTTGGTAACGCACAGACTAACTGACAGACTAACAGTCAGAATAACAACCAGACTAACAGACATTTTGATAAAACAGTTAAAATATAATTTTTTCTATGTTCCCTTATTAGGGCTTTTTAGTAGATCGAAATGCCATGGTTTCGCCCAATTTTTTTAATCAAAATAGTTTCAACCGTTTTTGAGATATTTCGAAAAAAAGAAGGGAAATTTTTTCATGCACGATTACAATACTTGACCATACTCTGTATGCTAAAGTAAAAATAATAATTTTACAAATGATTGAAATTTAAAACGACAAAAATTCAATTAACATAGGTCAGTTATGGACTATTTTTTTAATATTTATCAAAAATTAAAAAAAAATCGTAAATATTTTAAGGATTTTTTATGATACAAGATAAACATGTGTTTTTCAATTTCACTTTATTAATCTATTGGTTTCTTTATTTATAAAACTCGCTAATAACCCATTACAATTTGTAATTTACAAAAATTATTAAAATTATATAATTTATATTTCCTTAAATATTTTATTATATTTAAATTTGTTGGTATGATGGCTCAAACTCTAGCTTGCAAAGATAGCTCACTCCTTCTCTGACAATTTGCATAATTTTCGCAGAGCGTACCAAGGCTTGAGATTGTTTTCACTTTCACCTCCAATTGAAAGATTTAATTCTATTCTGTTATTTTACAAATTTAAATTTGAAAAATTATAACAATACATTAGATTTGAATTGTTAGCGACAATAAAGAACAGAACACTAGGATCATTTAAATATGGCGTCCATCCTTAAACAAGACAAAGACATCGCCTGCGAAAAATCTTTCAAATTTTCATTAATTTTTTATATATATTTAAATTTTTCTTTCAAATATGTTTTTATTTAAAGTGTTTTTTAAATAATATTCAACGTATAACATTCTAATTCAAAGGTATTTGCTTTTAAATCATAAACTAATTTTCAGGGTTAAATAAGTTTGATAGATTTCTATTCATTAAATTGAAACAATTTCTCTGTGTGTGTATGTGTGAGGGACTAGAATAGTTAGTAAACCATTTACATAAATAAATTAATCATTAAAATCGAATACATTTTCAATTTTTTATAAATGTGCTGTTTTCTTAAAAACCTAATGTCACCAGTGGCTATGTTTTAGACAGATTATTACCAAGGATTTGAAGGCCGTGAATCAAAGATCTTATTAAATATGTTTTAACGAACTTTTCATTTCCTAATCAGTAGAATTTCACTTTTTTGCTAAACAACTCAACTACCAAAGCATCAAAAACGGCTCAAACTATTTTCTTTAAAAAAAATATGAGCGAAACCATGGCATTTCGCTCCACAAAAAAGCCCTTATAAGTGAGCATCGAAAAAATTATATTTTTCGAGATACTAATTGTTTTGTCAAAATGTCTTTGTCTGTCTATCCATTAGTCTGTGCGTTACCAAATTTTTGTGGACGAGCTAGCTCTAAAACTAGTGTGAATAGCGAAACCAAATTTCACACGTATTTTTGTCCATTGGGATTAAGAGCTGATTAGATTTTAGTGCATATCGACCCAAAATTAAGGGGGGTGGGGGGGGGAGGGTTAAAAATTAAAAATCTAGGCCATTTGAGCAAACTCAACCAAATTTTGTATACATAATCAGTGGGACCCCAGAAGTCTAAAAATGCAAAAACTAACCGCCCAAAATGGGGGGAGGGGGTTCAGGGTCAAAAAATGAAAATCTTGGCCATTTACCAAACTCAACCAAATTTTGTTTACATAATCAGTGGGTCCACAGGAGTCTAAAAATGCAAAAAACTAACCCCCTTACCCTACATCGATTATAAATAATTTTATTAAATATTAAATATAAGTGAGGGGCCAGGTTGTATGGTAAAGTCAAGTGGATGGCCACATCAGAACACGTCAGCTTATTTTCATTCCTGAACATTTTGAATTTTCAGACATGTGCCCTTTTCGAAATTGCATTTTCAAATAGGGAACATAATACCCACTGTGAAATAGTTTGTCTTTAAATAGAAATTGAGAAGGAACCCTAAAGAGAAAAAAAATCAATGACATTTATACATTCATACTAATCAATAGATACAAAAAAAAAAAAAAAATTTAAGAGTAGGTATTTATTCTAATGTTTTTTATTCTCAAAAATCAAAACAGACACGGGAGGGACAAGGCGTGGATGGGAGACCACGAGCAGCTCACAAGAGATTCCTCCAGCATGCTGATAAGGTTATATAGGAGGTAATATTTAATTTATTTAATAGCAGGGCTGATCATCCAAATTAGGGAGGGTGGGAGGAAGGGAATAAAAATAAAAATAACAAATTTCCAAACCAAAAAACTAAAATTCACTATGAAAGAGCCTTATATTTAAAAAGAGATGTATGTATGGTGCGTGGTTTAAATTATTAAAATATCGCTTTAATTCCTACACTTTTTAACCGACTTCAAAAAAGGAGGAGGTTCTCTATTCGACTGAATTTTTTTTTTTGTGCCTATGTTACCTCATATCTCCGCCAATTGTCAACCGATTTTGAAAATTTTTTTTGCATTGGGTCCAGTCTAGCTTCCGATTGGTCCCATTTTTTTTTCGTTTTTTTTCATAGGTATTAGACCTTTTTTATTAGGTTTGTTTAGACCTAACCTCTTTGTTTATGAACCGATTTCGATGGTTCTTTTTTTATCCGAAAGGAGGTGTCTTAGGGATGGTGTCATATTAATTTGGTCAAGTTCTGATGATATGATCACTATTAATAACATCACTAAACAGAGAAAAATAAAAATAATTTTTAAGAAAAAAATAAAAACCGACTTCAAAAAATTAAATGCAACAAATAAAATACACTAAAAGGTATAAAATAATTATTATCTTATTTAGTTACAACTAAACGACGAAATATTAACATGAAATTACTTTTTGAAGTTGGTGCCAAACATATACCTTTTATGAATCGCACTCGACGGATCTTACTTAGTACGTTTGGCGGGTACGCTCGCTTATAGGTATAGTTTGTTTGGTACCGACTTCAAAAAGTAATTTCATGTTAATATTTCGTCGTTTAGTTGTAACTAAATAAGATAATAATTATTTTATACCTTTTAGTGTATTTTATTTGTTGCATTTAATTTTTTGAAGTCGGTTTTTATTTTTTCTTAAAAATTATTTTTATAGATTGATCTGTACTTAATATCGTATAGGCTAGGTGTCCATAAATTACTTACTAGAATGATTATCTAGGGAAATTGACTTTGAGGGAGGGAGAATTTCAAAATATTACAATTTTAAATTTCTTTCATGAGAAAATAAACATTTATTAGTATTTTATTTATTTTTAAACACGAAGAGGAGCAGGTGTATGGTCAAGTTATGTGAATGGACACATCAGTTAGTTATTTTCCATAAGACAAATTTCGGTGCAAATTCCTAAATAAACGCTTCTATTGGTTAAACGATTGAGCATATGAAAAAAAATTAAAAAAGATAAAATATTAAGAATAAAATCTTAAAAAACCGGGTATATCGTAAATACAAAATTGCACAGAACATTATTTTGGAAGATAAAGTTTTGTAGTGGTTATTAAAAAATATTTTTGTGCAAAAGTATAAACATTTTTCAGTTTTAAAAGCAGTTTTGACTAATGAATAATACGCATTAATCACCTGCAAAATGTCAGCCAAACGAAAGCATCGGGTATTTTTTCACAATAGTCGGATCACAGAAAATTATATTTCTCCATATTGTAAACATTTCTAAACACAATATTAAAAGGGAAAGAATTCAATCAATCTTTTTCGGACAAATTCTAAGATTTTAGTAGAAATATTATTAAATTGCGATATCAGAGGTGATTCATCCCCCCAGGAGTCGAACCTGAGAACTAACACGCTATCCGGGCAGTCAGCTCACACCCTCGAGACAAAAACCTCTCTCTGAATATATGATATAAGCACAGACATTTTTTACTCTATTCTTCTAGAACGGAAATTAAAAAATTTAGCTTAAAATGAAAAAAAGTTTTTCATACAAGTCCTCTTGGTAGTTTTTTCAAAAATCAGCTCGCGTTCAGATTAACCAAATGTATTTTAAAAGAGAAAGAATTCAATCAATCTTTTTCGGACAAATTCTAAGATTTTAGTAGAAATATTATTTTAAATTGCGATATCAGAGGGGATTCATCCCCCAGGAGTCGAACCTGAGAACTAATACTTTTGTCTCGATGGTGTGAGCTGACTGCCCGGATAGCCTGTTAGTTCTCAGGTTCGACTCCTGGGGGGATTAATCCCCTCTGATATCGCAATTTAATAATATTTCTACTAAAATCTTAGAATTTGTCCGAAAAAGATTGATTGAATTCTTCTCTTTTAAAATACATCTTGGTTAATCTAAACCCGAGCTGATTTTTTGAAAAAACTACCAACTATTTTCAAAAAAAAGATGCTCAAAACTTTAATTATACAATATTAAAAATTAAATAAATTTAATAAAGCAAAATAATATTGGTAAATAAAGTTTAAATCTAGATAACTCTGGAAGTTAAAGAAAAAATAGAATTAATTATTAATTATTTTCTCTCGCCCCCCCCCACCCCTATAAAATTCGGTGCCAGATCTATTATTTAAATATCATATTTTGTTATATGTATTAGGGTGGGCCGAGCAAAAATATTGCCGAAAATATGGGCCCCCTTTTTTTTAAATAAATAAATAAATCTTTATTCCTCGACCTGCTTAGAGGCACAAGTCCTCGGTGGCTAGGTCCTCCAAACATCAATACAATCTAGCTACAAAACATTAACAAACATCAATACAAATTAATTACAACAATTTAACAAATAATAAACAAGTAAAAAAAAATGAACAAGTTTGCAAAACGCTGTACTATTTTATATAATTTTCCCATCTAAGCTCTACATTTCCGGGGAGAAAGAATCGACGAGATTTCTAACTACATTTCTCAGTCTCAGAGCCACGAGTCTCCAATTTATTAAGAAAAATTTACTGAAATGGGGACAAACTAAAACTATTCCACAAATGGGATTTCCTTTATGAGCCCCAAGCCCCTTCCTCCGTTAATTTGCCGGCCTCTCTTCTCTTCTAACCATCAGATCTAATCAATATAGCCATTTTCATTTTCTCTGACTTCACACCAGCATATAAAAGAGGATTTCCCCCAAGTGTTGTTTTACATTGCCGGGCGAGGTTTAAATGGAAAATTTGCTCGCGACGAGTCAACTCTCTTTCATTAGTGTACTTTAAGGGCTCGTTTAGTTTAATTGCTCTTAGGGCATTAATAAAGACACACATCTTTTCAAAGACACAAAGAATCTACTCAGGTATCTCGATGATCGAGTAAAACACGTCTACAAGATAGCACGTAGTAACCATTTATCGTCTCATAATTTTTTTTTATGGTTTAAGCATAAAAATATGATAGATAAAAGATATTAAAATATATGATGTGTAAGCCACAAGATTAAGCGGACCCAGGTGGGGAACATTAGTATAAAAGAATCTAGGATGAATGCATATGAGTTAAAGATAAGAGTAAATAAATATTTTATTTAATATGGATTTACTATGAGTTAAGGATACTGGGTCACTTATTTCACATTAAAATTAAAAAATTAAAAGATATAAAATTTTTTTTCTTTTTCAATATATATATTTCGGGCTATCAACCCATCTTCAGGAAATACAGAAAGTAACTAATTTAACTTATTGAATAACAGGCTATATATGTGTTTATTGAACAGAGAGACAGAATTTATAAAATTATTTTAAAAGGACGCTTTCTCTTAAGCTATTGTTAAGAAAGAATATCAGGTTGACCTTTATTTACATAGGATTGTTTGGGTGAAAGGCAAGTTAGTAAGGTCATTGACTTATGTCTCTGGGTTGGGGATGATTTTTTCATTTGGATATTAAAAGATCAACTATTATATTTGGTTTTACATCTAGTTGATTGTTGATAACATTTTCATCATTCGACAAGGCATATTTTATTTCTCTACTGATTATGCATATGAGTTCTAAATAGTGGACTTTCCATTTCGCTTTGATCTTTCCTGTTGACCTATCTGGTTAAACCTGCTCTCCAGAGGTATTTTTAACTCCTAACTAAACACTTACGAGGATGGTTTGATAAGTTTCCGGTCCTGATAAAAAAAAAAATGGATTTTTTAAAATTGTGTTTTTCAACATAATCTTTATCAAGACTAATACATTTTTCATAATGGCGCTCTAATGCAGTTTTACCATTTTTATAGTGTAATTTCTCAAGTCCCTCAAAATACTCATTGACACCATTGATGGCTCACAAATCTTTTTCCTCCAAGCCATTTTTTGAGGTTAGGAAACAGATGAAAGTCGCTGGGGCTAAATCTGGTGAATACGGTGGTTGGGGGATCAATTCGAACTTCAATTCGTTGATTTTAGCCATCGCAACAACTGACGAATGAGCGGGTGCATTGTCATGGTGAAACAAGATTCTTTTCTTTGCCAGATGCGGTAGTTTTTTCTTCTCTTCGTCACTCAAACGTTGTAATAACCCTGCGTAGTATACACCATTGATGGTTCTACCCTTCTCAAGGTAATCAATGAAGATAATACCTTTCGAATCCCAAAAAATTTTCGCCATAACCTTATTCGCAGATAAACTTGTTTTTGCCTTCTTTTGGAGGTACTTAACCTGATTTTGAAAAATTCGCTGGAATTTCGCTTACACAGTGCCAAATTCATGGTTGAATGAATCTTCAGGCGCAATCGTGCGACTTTTCTTAAATTCAGAAATCCACTGTTTGATCGTTGAATATGATGGAGAAGAGTTTTTCAGTGTTGACTCCATTTCTTCTTTGATTTGAATTGGTGTTAAGCCTTTCAAATAGAAGTATTTTATGACAGCGCGCTTCTCCAATTTATTCATTTTCACACAAACAACACAGGTTTTTTTCTTCAATAGGCTGTCAAATCTATACTAACAGAACAGTCGACCTAAAAATTGGTATAGAGGTTAATTTAGTTTAGTACTATAGAATACGAGTCAAAAATTACAACTGCTGACACAATCTCTGAGCCAGGACGGAAACTTATCAAACCATCCTTGTTTTTATGTTATGTTATTTTTAAATATATTATTATTATATTCAACTTTTAGTTTTTTTAAATCAGGATTTTGGATTTAAGTATTTTTATTTCTGGCCTACCTAAATGAAATCGTATTGCTAAAATGAGGGAATCTATTGGGATTTATGGATGTTGTTCATTCTTGTATTTTACCATTAAAAATAAGGAGATCTGGACATGTACAAACTTTAACATATAGCTACTCCATCCAATCGAGTGTTAAATTAATATAAAATTCTCCGTAGTGTCATAAAAGGTAACTATGCGTGTTTTATTCGCTTCGTTACTTCTATGAAATATTTACACATATGCACTATAATTTAAACAAAGACTATCTCTATATAAAATTGAAAGTTTTTGCCGAGAGTAGCAGAATTTTTATATATTGAAGGAGACAATAAAAGAGTTTGTCATCTGCTCGAATTATAAATTTTATTTATTTATAACGAGACTATAGTTTCGAGGGCTTTGCCCTCTTCATCAGTCTATTACAATGGATTCACAGGAATTAATTTATGAATGAAAAGTTAAAATCTTTCATGTGGTTGGGTTAAGAAAAAAACTATAGTCTCGTTATAAATAAATAAAATTTATAATTCCAGCAGAAGACACTCTTTTATTGTCTCCTTCAATATCTCTCTCTCTCTCTCTCTCTCTCTCTTTCTATATATATATATATATATATATATTTACTACAATTCTCATCTGTCTGATTCTTTGGGGAATCGAAACAGATGAATTTTGTTCAGTTTTTCAATAATAAATTTTATTTAGAATGTTTATATGTTAACATTTAAATGTAAAGCGAAAGTTAAAACTTTTATCCGGTCACTGCCCTATTTTGGTGCACTTGGGACCAGACTCGTTTTGATAGTGAACCAAGAGTTGATAAAAAGGATACAGGACCCAGTCGGGTATGATCCGACATCTTCTGCGTTAAGCCCTTTAAATTTACTACAATTCTCATCTGTCTGATTCTTTTTTTTCAACTCTTGGTTCACTATCAAAACGAGTCTGGTCCCAAGTGCACCAAAAAAGGGCAGTGACCGGATAAAAGTTTTAACTTTCGCTTTTCATTTAAACGTTAACATATATATATATATATATATATATATATATATATATATATATATATATATGTTAAACAACTTTCTTTGTTTGCTGGCCCAGAGGAACGTTAAAACTGAAATACTGGTATGTCGGATATGTTCATCCCCTTTTGTGCTGAGTTTCAACTTCTTAGTAAGTAGCTCAAATCGTTCACTGGCAATGAATTACCGAATGATTAAAATTTGAGGATAGTCTCCCAAGTGTTAGAAAAAAGTTTTCACTTAAAATATTAGATTTTTATAAATTCATGTACATATATATATATAAGTATATATCCAGAAGAGTGGGACCCTGGGGACGATCCTTGGCTCTTGATTATATTTAGAAATAGCGTGTTCAAAGTGTAGGTTGCCAAAGTATCAGAGGTTAAGCAACTTGCAGTCCATTTTTATCTGAGGCGGGTACAACCCTTTAGACATTGGGTCGATGGCATTTTTACAGCCTTTCTAATGTATCCGCATCGCATCGAAATTTATTGGTAACGCATTAAAGGAGATAGCTGGAGTCGCGACCCTCTATTATTTCTAGAAAAACAACGATATTACTAAAGAAAACACGAGAGATTGTATCTACTAATCCGGGCTATTATAGATTTTTTTATTATATGTGTGAATGGTTGTATTCATCCTCTTGGAACAACTCTTATGACATTCCGGATACTGAATAAAATTCTTTGGAACATGACAATCCTAATAAAAAGTAAATTTTTCAATAAAACCACTTAAAAATGATAAAACAACCTAATTACACGACAAAACCTCATTTTTTGATATCGAAATACAACGTAATGTGTTAAAAATAAATTAACTTTTTTAAAAACACTATTATACTTTAATTTTATTTATTTTTTATTCGTGGCCCGCAGCCAGAGATACAAAACTACTTAAATGGCGTTCAAAGGTTTGGGCACCCCTGATGGAGGATTTGAAAAAATTAAAAAAAAAACATTGTGTGAGCCTCATCATCCACATAAGCTTATGGGGGAAGTTAAACTTCTTTAGCCGTAGATGTTAAGGGTAGTTTACACGAGCGTAGTACTAAGCATTACACTACTAGCGCTAATTCTGTGTCGTGTGAACACACAGTATAAGTGGTTAGTATTAGTAGAGTGTCAAGTGTGAGTGAATAGAAATGGTTTCTATTTACTTATGGCAAGTAGCTTCCCCTACTTATATATTTTAATAATATAAGGTTGGCAACTAAGTAATTGCGGTTTCCACTCATAGATGACTTCAGTTGAATTTTTAGGTTTGCTGGCGTAGTCCAAATGTAAAACACAATTTGTTATTATATAGTTGGCAATTCAGCTGTCAATCAGTAAAAAAAGTTTTTTGATCGGTTGCGTAGTTTTTGTTTGGCGTTCGTTGAAAAATGGAAAATCAAAAGGAACATTTTCGTCATATTTTGCTTTTTTATTTCCGCAAAGAGAAAAACGCATCGCAAGCTCACAAAAAGTTATGTGCTGTTTATGGCGACGAAGCCTTAAAAGAACGGCAGTGTCAAAATTGGTTTGCCAAATTTCGTTCTGGTGATTTTACACTCAAAGATGAAAAACGCTCTGGTCGTCCAGTTGAAGTTGATGACGACCTAATCAAAGCAATAATCGATTCGGATCGTCACAGTACAACACGTGAGATTGCAGAGAAGCTAAAGAAACGTAATGAAAATGATCCATTTTTAAAACGACTGATAACTGGCGATGAAAAATGGGTTGTTTACATCAATATCAAGCGGAAAAGATCGTGGAGCAGGCCAGGTGAACCAGCTCAAACAACATCAAAAGCTGGTATTCATCAAAAGAAAGTTTAGTTATCAGTTTGGTGGGTTTACAAAAGAATTGTCTACTTTGAACTCTTACCACCCAACCGAACGATCAATTCTGTTGTCTACATTGAACAACTAACGAAATTAAACAATGCAGTTGAAGAAAAGCGGGCCGAATTGACAAATCGAAAAGGTGTTGTATTCCATCATGACAATGCAAGGCCACACACATCTTTGGTCACTCGGCAAGAATTATTGGAGCTTGGTTGGGATGTTTTGCCACATCCACCATATAGTCCTGACCTTGCACCATCTGATTACTTTTTATTTCGATCTTTACAAAACTCCTTGAATGGTAAAAATTTCCATAATGATGATGATGTCAAATTGTACCTGATTCAGTTTTTTGCTAATAAAAACCAGAAGTTTTATGAACGTAGGGTTATGATGCTGCCTGAAAGATGGCAAAAGGTCATTGATCAAAATGGGCAATACATTACAGAATAAAGTTATTTAGTTCCATGAAAGAATTGTCTTTGATTTTCTAAAAAAAAAAAATCCGCAATTACTTAGTTGCCAATCAATATACAATTTAAGATATTGAAGGAGACAATAAAAAAGTGTGTCTTCTGCTGGAATTATACATTTTATAATATCGTTATAAATAAAATTTATAATTCCAGCAGCAGACACACTCTTTTATTGTCTCCTTCAATATATAAAAATTCTGCTATCCTCGGCACAAAAACTTTCAATTTAATACAATTTAGGAATTCAAATATTTAATAAATTTGATAATTATGTAATATGATCATTATTAGTTAGATTTTATTTTTATTATTTGTAAAGGGAATCAAATTTAATCAAACATTCAATAATAATTTGAACTTCTCACAGGCAACTCAAATTGACGATACTTGGCGAGTTTCCGTTGAAACTCCAGGTGATTGCCTAGTGAAGAGGGCCTTATAGATTTGTGAAATAAATTTTTTTTAAATTAATTCTAAATTTGTGACAAGTGAGTAATAAATTCATTCAAATTTTTTTTTTGTAGATTTATTGAAATGGCCGAAAAGTGGACAGCAGAAAAAAACAATAAAAATTCCTTGTCCATACGCGTTTTTCATTTTTCAATTCCTCTTCAAGTTGTTCTATTAACGATGTTAAAATAATGTTCAAATAATTATTAAAAATGCTGTATTTGAGAACTCGAATTGCCATCTTGCAACTTTCACTATACACTAATCAAATAAAGTAAAGACAATTTTGGAATAATTTTCTTTACTTTATTTAAAACATGTTTTACCAAGAACCCACACCATTCTCCCTTAATAAAATACACTAATTACATTGGTTAGTAGTAGAGGCGTGTGAACCACTACTAACCAGTAGGTAAGTCTGCTAAGTGCTTAGTAAATTTAATAGTACTAATGGAAAGTACTAAGTTCGTGTAAACTAGGCTTTATTGAAATAATTTAAATTTCCTGATTTTAATAAATTTTATTTGTCATTAAATATTAGTGGGTTTTGAAATATATGCATACACACAACTATATATATATGTATGCGAGCGTGACGGTCACGCGAGTTCAATGTTTTTCCCCCACCCCAAAAGTGCCCAACGTGCCTAAAGAAGATTTCAATTAAAAAAAATCAGAAATTAAGTAAGTAACATAAAAAACAAAATTTATTAGATTATTATTAGATCTGTATATTTTATGTAATAAAAATAATCCATAATTCGGATTTAGTAGAAGACAATTTCACGGGATTTCCTTAGAAATTTTAAGTCTATCGGCAATTTGAAGTTGTAGAACCACTATAGTTCTTAAGAGTATAATGGCATTGCCATTCAAAAGCTGGCCAATAGTGTTTATTAATAGAAGGGGAATTCTCACCTGTTTCGTGAATTGCCGTTGGTTGTTTCAGTCTCCTCAGGGATAAAATAGTCATCATCATATCCGGGATATTCTTCAATGTCTGATGTGGGAGGGTCCAATTCGCTGTAATCGATGACGCTCACTCCTTCCAACGTCCAAGTTCGATCTGAAAAGAATATTAAACACATATTTTAAACTTAAATTGAATATTTCTCAAATTCTATTAGCTCCGTTTCCATCTAGAGTCAATCTGGACCAGTGGTTCCTAACCTTTTGTGGCCAATCGCCCCTTCTGGAGGTTGACTAACACCTATCGCCCCCTTTTCATTTTCATTGTATGCCTAATTTTAATTTGAAGTAAAGTGTAAATAATAAAGCAGTTTTATTATTTTAAACAATTTTATTACCGTATATAAAAACAACCAAAGCAGTTTTATCCGGTCACTCTGAAATAAAATAGAATACTTCATATCTAGAAACTCCGTCTGCAAAGAGGTATCAAGCTTATCCACATCTTCAAACGAGAATGGATCTAGAATTCAATCTGGAATTTGTAACTTGGTCAAATCTTCAAATCTTGATTCCATGTCAGTTTTTAACTGGTCAAGGTGATCAGATAAATAAAACTTACTTCAAGAAAAATTAAAATGCAACAAATAAAATACACTAAAAGGTATAAAATAATTATTATCTTATTTAGTTACAACTAAACGACGAAATATTAACATGAAATTACTTTTTGAAGTCGGTGCCAAACATATACATTTTATGAATTGCACTCGACGGATCTTACTTAGTACGTTTGGCGGGTACGCTCGCTTATAGGTATAGTTTGTTTGGCACCGACTTCAAAAAGTAATTTCATGTTAATATTTCGTCGTTTAGTTGTAATTAAATAAGATAATTATTTTATACCTGTTAGTGTATTTTATTTGTTGCATTTAATTTTTTTGAAGTCGGTTTTATTTTTTTCTTAAAAATTATTTTTATTTTTCTCTTTTAGTGATGTTATTAATAGTGACTTATTATATATTTTTTATAAAAGATTTTATTTATTATAATTTCGATTATTTGGTCATAAGAATTGGAGATTTATGTTATTTCGTCGTTGATCATATCATCAGAACTTGACCAAATTAAGATGGGACCACCCCTAAGATACCCACTTTCCAATAAAAAAAGAATCATCGAAATCGGTTCATAAACAAAGAAGTTAGGCCTGAACAAACCTAACAAAAAAGTCTAATACCAATGAAAAAACGGGACCAATTGGAAGCTAGACTGAACCTATTGCAAATTTTTTTTCAAAATCGGTTCACAATTGGCGGAGATATAAGGTAACATAGACACAAAAAAAAACACTCGAATAGAGAACCTCCTCCTTTTTTGAAGTCGGTTAAAAATTAGGATTTTGTCTTCTGGGAGTTCAGGAATCTCGTTATCTGACACTGAACACTTTTTAAAGGGTGGAAACTGAATCTGCTCTTTACGGACAATATTTACCTTGTGAATATCAAACTTGGCGATGAATGATGAAATAATTCCTTTGGCCTTGATAAGTTTAATCTTGTTTCCTTTAAGCCTTATATTGACTTCATTCATTTTTTCAAAAATATCTGTAGGTAATGTACGCAAGTTCCAACTTGCCTTGCTTCAAATTCTCACTTAAAACAGGACGTGTAGAGAAACTCAGTAAACGTGTCAAATAATTCGAAGAAACAGCGCAGGTTCTACTGTAGAGTACTATTTTAATTTTTCCCCTTTGAATACTCATCGCCCCCAAATCGCGCCCCACTTATTTATCCCCCCCCCCTGATAACCCAAATCGCCCACTTGGGGGCGATTGCCCCCAGGTTGGGAACCACTGATCTAGAATTCTAGACCATGCCCCCCCCCATTCTTTTTTTAAAAGCGTCTTTTTCGCTATAAACATTTTCAATGTTAAAAATAAAATACTGTTTAAAGTTTCATTACCTCGTCTTTACACTAAAATACAAATAATTTAATAATTCGGGGGGGTCAGATAGGCTAGGCGGTAGCGTGACAGCGAGCTAACCAGGGGACCCGGGTTCGAATCCGACTCGAGGCATCCAGCTAAAATCTGACCCCGGGGGTAGAGACAAATTTAAAAAAAATATAACTAGTATCGTAATTAGGCTTATGGCTAGAAAAGCCGAAAAGCCAAAAAAAAAAAAAATTAATAATTCTGAATTAAATAAGCTTGAGTTGTTTATCATAAAAGAATTTAGTCTTTTCTTCCACGTTTTCAGTAGAGGTTGCCATTAATAGTCAAAACATCAAAAATGAAATGCAATAAGGTTATTCCTCTAGTATTAGATAAGAATCGATCGTTATTTTTGATTTTAAGTCGATTCCTCAATGTCTTCAGCAATGGCTACCAATAATAATCGAAGCGTCAAAAATCCAATGTAGATTGGTTATTCTTCGACTATTAAATGAGAATCGATCATTATTTTAGAATTAAAGTCAACATGGACTTCAAATAGCAAGTGATATCTGATTAATAATAAAGGAATAAACATATTAATATTTCAAATGAATTTGGATAGAGTTTAGCCACGATCCGTTGCAGTTTATTTTTTTTACAATTGCAGAAAACATCGTTGTATCGTTTAATTATCAAAAATAACCATCGGTTTCCCTCTAAATCTGAAGGAATAAACATTATTTTTTAAAATTTCAAATGACTATGAATGAAGTCTAGAAACAATCGTTATTTTACTACAAGGAAGATGTCTGTAAAAGGCAAATAAATTTGATAGCACGTTTTTAAGCGATGAAATTGTCTAAAGAAATTATTCCATTGAATAAGTTTTTAAATTAAAAAAATGATAAAAAATCATAGTGTATGTATGAAAGGTCATTAATTAATTTCTCATTGTAATAGTTATAGATCAAGAGCCCACGACTGCCAGATTCGTTATTTTATAAAAGCTGAAAGTTTTTCTGTGCATGTCCCCAATACAGGTAAGAACGACCAGCGACTATAGAGTTTGGGTTGTGGTTACTTTGGCAGGTAACAGGTAATAAAGGTGTATAAAATAGTACTTTAAATTCGTTAAAGTATAAAGCTCAATTTTTTTATATTTTCTTCGGGATAACTTTAGAAATCTCGTCATCCATTGCCGGACACTTATGACAGTTGCTACCCCTGCCAGACACCCCTAAACTTTAGTAAATTATAATTATACTTTCGTTATAATATAAAAGATAAATTTTATATATGTTACTTGGCGACCTATAAAAAAATGTTACCTCAATAGGCGGGCAGTTTTAATGGTTTTTACATAAATTTTTGACATTTCGGTTATTATTGATAACCATTGGTGAAGACATGGAGGAATCGACTTAAAATAAAAAATAACCATCGATTCTTATCTAATACTAGAGGAATAACCTTACTGCATTCAATTTTTGTTATTTTGACTATTAATGACAAGTTCTAGTGAAAACGTGGAAGAATCGACATATAATCAAAAAGACTAAATTCTTTTTTGTTAAACAACTCAAGCTTGAGTGGTTAATTTATTAAAGTTTAGGGGTGCCTGGCAGGGGGTATCAAATGTCATAAGTGTCCGGCAATGGATGACGAGATTTCTAAAGTTATCCCGAAGAAAATATAAAAAAATTGAGCTTTATACTTTAACGAATTTAAAGTACTATTTTATACACCTTTATTACCTGTTACCTGCCAAAGTAACCACAACCCAAACTCTATAGTCGCTGGTCGTTCTTACCTGTATAGTAGACATGCACAGAAAAACTTTCAGCTTTTATAAAATAACGAAGGTCTGGCAGTAGTGGGCTCTTGGGCTATTAAGAAGATAAAATGTTTTTTTTTAGTGAAATCTTTATGAATCTGCTCACTAAGGCTCTCCTGGAGACACCACCTCCCTTTCTTGTCATTCTAAATCACCCGGTTTCCTATGAACAGGCGTCTCCAATAAGCCAAACCGGAAATCTTTTTATTAACTTACTCGTTCACTTCTGAGCCAACGAAAGGGCAAATTTACTTTTTTTACTAAGAAATAAACTCCAACAACTTCCTATTAGCAAAGTTTGTAAAAAATCAATTTATATTATTCAGGAATGAATTGAAGACAAAAAAGATGATTACCAATAAAATAAAAATTTCCTTTTATAATTTTTAGCCGACGTTTCGGAGGATTTTCCCTTACTTACTAATATTAAGATATATCAGAATTTTATCTAGATATAACATATAACCCCAAAATTGTAATAGCTAAAAATCTGTAAAAATTCTGGATAGCTACTATTATAAGGATTAATGCTACATAGTTTCAAATTTTTTGAACCATTACTTTAGCCGTAATGAAAAATTGATCGTTTAATGACAAAAACCACATGTTTTTAAGATGAGAAACTTTCATCGCTGGGGGCACAGGTTAAAATTGAGATAGAGACTTGAAACTTGGGAATATTTTTATTTATTTATTTCGAACCATATGAGCCCCTGTCCGCTTAAATATTCGAAAATATCTAAAATAAGGAGCACCCTAATACACCCTATATGCCTGAATTGGACATATTTAATTATTATTACAATTATTATTGAAAAGTTGTAAAGTCAATGATATTTCTTAATTGTATTCACCACAAGGGTGATCCGCGATTGGAAGTAGGTGTACACCTCTTTGGAAGTATTTTGGAAGTACTTGGAAATATTTGAAAGTACTTGGAAATATTTGGAAGTACTTGGGAATCTTTGTAAGTACTTGGAAATATTTGGAAGTGCTTGGAAATATTTGGAAGTACTTGGAATTATTTTGAAGTACTTGGAAATATTTGGAAGTGCTTGGAAATATTTGGAAATTCTTGGAAATATTTGGAAATGCTTGGAAATATTTGGAAGTACAAGTGGAAGTAGGTGTACAGCATATTAGGTCGCGGTTCACCCCTCGATTCATCAAAATACAAAATCAATACATGCTGCTCGGTTGCTAATATAAATTTCGTTAAATTCTTAACTTGTCATTAATTAACATAGGCTTAAGAAGTCTATAGAATTTAACTCGATGGCTGGCTGTCCTCTTTTAATACTCCTTAAGTAATTTTTATTATATAAATATTTCTGTCTGTCAAAAGACATAATGCTTAGTTTCCATTAATCTCAATCACTCATAATGATAAATGAACCAAAGGCTTAAAGGAATACAAAGCGTGGCTTACAATTACAACCAACATGAGAAAAGATGCACATTATTAATCAAGAGGGGGGTGGCTTTTTTGTATAATTTAATTTAAAAAATAATATTTCAAATAAGATTGGAGTAATTTTTGGAGACGGACTGATAAGTGAATTAAGTGGATATTGATGAGGCAGTCCAAAAAAAGAAGAAGATAATTTACACTATCTTTTTATTCATAAAACCGACGTTTCGGAGGCTATTCCCTCCTTCTTCAGGGTTTTGAAAAATCAGTGAAGGAAATCCAATGCGGCATTCCCCTCTGTCTCCTCTTTCAGTGGCAGTAACAATAATATATTGTATTTCATTATCAGCAGAATTATAATGTAATTATAATAATAATAATAATAATGTATTACATTATAATTCTGCTGATAATGAAATACAATATATTATTGTTACTGCCACTGAAAGAGGAGACAGAGGGGAATGCCGCATTGGATTTCCTTCACTGATTTTTCAAAACCCTGAAGAAGGAGGGAATAGCCTCCGAAACGTCGGTTTTATGAATAAAAAGATAGTGTAAATTATCTTCTTCTTTTTTTGGACTGCCTCATCAATATCCACTTAATATTTCAAATAAATAGATTTATTTATCAATCATAAATATTTTTACTTTATTATCCACTTTTCTATAGGGTATTAATTATAATTTTAAAGTATAAGTACAAAAAACTCACCCGGAATATTATATATATGTTGCGTTACTGGATATTATTAATGGTCTAAAATGGGGGAATGGCTTTCTTATAATATTAAAGGTGTATGTTAAAGTTATGTGGCTGGTCAAATAAGTTTATTAACCGACTTCGAAAAAAGGAAGAGGTTATCAATTCAACGGATTCTGTTTTTTTTGTGTTTGAACATTTATTTCTCTCCTACCATGTGGACCAATTTCAATAATTTTTTTGCATTGGGTCCAGTCTCGTTCCCGATTGTTCCCGTTTTTTTTTCATTGGTATTGGACCTTTTTTGTTATGTATGTTCACGCATAACTTCTTTGTTTATGGACCGATTTCGATTATTATTTTTTTATTGGAAAGGGGATGGATACCTTAAGGGTGGTTCTATATTAATTTGGTAAAGTTCTGATGATATTATCAATAACAAAATAACGGAAATCTTCAATTCTTATGTGAAAATAATAATAAATAAAATCTTGTATAAAAAAAACAATCTTAAAACGTTCATTTAAAATTCGCTAACGTTTCGAGATAATTTCTCTATTTATGAATTGAATTTTATTATCAATTTCTATTGGAATGAGATGGATGGATGATGGAGAATACAATCGATTTGATTGGGGAATAATGGAATTGAAATAATTATCGGAAAAGAGGTTTTTTTATCTAATTAGATTTTTCCTCTTATTAAAAACAAGGACTAAAGATGATCAAGGACACTCGATGGTGGAGAAGTAATCTCCGGAATCGAAGCAAAAAATACAATGTATACATTAATTAATGTAAAATAATTGGTTTAATAAAATTTATATCAATTTCTATTTATAAAAGAAAGGCAAAAGAGGTTTTTTCATTTTATCAATTTTTTCCTCTTATTAAAAACTTCGACTATAAAATATATCGCAAGCTAGAAAATCAAGTACAGTCGATGGTGGGGATGTAATCTCCCAAATCGAAGCACTCAAATACAATGTATACATTATTTCATGTAAAAAAACAAAACAAAATTATTATTTATTATTTATCAATTTCTGATTCCTTCGACCAAATCTTTCTCTTACGAGATCCATGCAAGGTATTATCATAAGTCACTATTCTTAACATCACTAAAAAGAGAAAAATAAAAATGATTTTTAGAAAAAAAACCGACTTCAAAAAAAAACAAATGCAACAAATAAAATAATAAGAACTCAAAAATCAAATAAAATGGTCTAAAAGGTATAAAATAATTATCTTATTTAGTTACACCTAAACGATGAAATTGTTACATGAAATCACTTTTTGAAGTCGGTGCCAAACAAACTATATAAGCGAGCTTACGCGATGTTGTCTTCATTACCAGCCAAACGTACTAAGATCCGTCGAGTGCTATTCATAAAATGTTTGACACCGACTTCAAAAAGTCATTTCATGTAATAATTTCATCGTTTAGTTGTAACTAAATTAGATAATTATTTCATACCTTTTAGTACATTTTATTTTATGTTTTGAGTTATTATTATTTTATTTGTTGCATTTAATTTTTTTGAAGTTGGTTTTTTTCTAAAAATTATAACTACTTGCCCTAACAGAAGGGTCAACAACCTCTAAATTTCTTCTATATATTTCTGCAATTGAGTTGCAATTACGAACGGGCATGTTTATTCTAATTTCTTATGATAATATTAAATAAAATTTGAAAATCAAGTGAAAAACATTTCTTGGAAAGTGATAAGTGGCTGGCCGGGCTTCGCTCGTGTCAGTCTTTGCTGTTAAGTGAGTGCGAGTGATCGGGTCCCCATGCCAATTCTTGCAGGCTCATTCTTCAGGTATAATAATAATCAATTTAATCTACTTTATCCATTAATATCATTCATTCTAATCCATTCCACATGTTTCCAATTCATTATTAGATTTTAATTTCAATATTATACAGAAAAGCTTTGATTTATTTATAATAATATTTTCGCCTCCAAGCCAACAGTTATGGATCCTAATTTAACTAAATATCTCCGAAGATTGAAAATTAAATTATTCAATGAAGGCTTTTTAGTAGCAAGGGAGAATATTTCTATGAGTTGAAAAAATTTCATTATGAAAACAAATTTTAGAATATCTATATATATAAAATTAAGGTATTGTCTGTACATTGCTACAAATCACCGTTGCACACATTTCAAGCAAAGTTATGAACGAAATCACCCTCAACAAAATTCCTGTCTGTATGTTTCCGTGGTTTTCACGAAAAGTTGCTCACGATTCACGTAAAAACGGCTGAAGGGATTATTATGAAATTTTATTTATATTCTAACTTACGTTTATAGCTATATAGCGTTTTGATATTTTGACCCCGAAAGGGGCTTTGGGAGGGGGGGGCGCAAGAATGAAAATCATCAAATATCTCCTAAACTGTTAACTCTACGGCAAATTTTATTATGATCATAAACTATTAACTATACGGCAATTTTTATTATGACCAAAGTTGTAGGGGATGTGATTTCTGACAACTTTTGTTTAAAAAATTTTCGGGCTCAAAATATGAAAATTCTTGCTCTTGGACCAAACTCAACCAAATTTTGTATAAATAATATGTGGGTCACTAGAAGGCTAGAAATGCAAAAACTGGGTGCGGAGGCAGGGTGAGCGGTGCTCTTTGGGTGCGGGGTTTGTGGGTTGGGGGTCCAGGGGGAGTGCCCCCTGGTTAGGAAGAGGGCTGCCAAAGGCGGGCCTTGCAGCTAGTGTCTTAATAAGCTGCAAAGTTCCAACTCAAAGAATTCGCTGATAAAAGATTGATAATAAAAATTTGCCAATAAAACTTTTCTCTTTTTCTTTATTCAAGGTAGAAATCATTATTTAAATGACAGAAATAATCATTTTATCCTTTTTCAAATAACAAAATAAAGCGTATTTTCCAATGATATTTTAAATTATCAATTAATACACAAATAATCTCTAAAGACGAGGAGTTTTAATTATTATTATTATTATTTTTTTAATTTTTAATCTACAGTGATAGAGAGTGAGTAAAGCCGATTTATTTAAGCGCATCATGTAACAATCCGATTAATTTATCACCGTTATAAAATCAATTATAAATAAATACAAAAATAAAGAAATTAATTTAGAGGGCTAATTATAAATTTATTTATTACTTAACCCAATGAAAAATAATTATTACAAATGTGGGATTATGAAAATGAATATGTTTTAAATCTATAAGAATTTTTCACTCACTTTTTAATATCAATAAAAATAAATATTGATGGAGACACTAAAAGAGTGTGTCTTCTGCTGGAATTATAAATTTTTAACCGACTTCAAAAAGGAGGGGTTCTCAATTCGACTGAATTTTTTTGTGTCTATGTTACCTGATATCTTCGTCAATTGTGAATCAATTTTGATGATTTTTTTGCATTGGGTTCAGTCTAGTTTCCGATTGGTCCCATTTTTTTCATTGGTATTGGACCTTTTTTGATATGTTTATTCAGGCATAACTTCTTTGTTTATGAACCGATTTTAATGATTCTTTGTTTATTGGAAAGAGGGTACCTTAGGGGTGGTACCAATTAATTTGGTCAAGTTCTGATGATATGATCAATGACGAAATAACGTAAATCTCCAATTCTTATGACCAAATAATCGAAATTATAATAAATAAAATCTTTTATAAAAAAATCTTAAAACATTAATTTAAAACCCGCAAACGTATCGAGAATAAATGGGGCTCTCAAAATTTAGTTAACTTTAATTCAAACAAGACTCAATGTTGTCTAACTTCTAGGCGCGAAAATAAAGATTTCCCTGATATTCACTTCGACTCGAATACCCTAAAAATGTCTGACAGCCTATCCATGTTGCTCGTCTCCGTCACATCTTTGCTCGTCTCTGTCACATCTGACCTGTCTTGGAATGAACACATCTCCTCTGTAGCGAAATCTGCAGCAAGGAAGATTGGCTTCTTATTCAGGTCCAAGCGATTTTACAAACCCCCACAACTTCTCACCATCTACAAGGCCCAAATCCGCCCCTAGTACTCGAATACGGCTCTCATCTGTGGAGAGGAGCCTCAAAATATTCTCTCGCTACCCTGGATGCAATTCAGAAACGAGCCTACCCTACGATTCTACCTCACCGACTCCCTCGACTCACTGACTCATCGAAGAAATGTCTCTGCCCTTTCCCTTTTCTATAGATACTATCACGGCAGGTGCTCTGATGAGATAAAATCAATAATTCCCCCCCAAAGCATGCTTTGCACGTAGCACGCGTTATGCCGACTCCCAACACTCTTTCGCGGTCAAACTGGAAAAGTGCTGGACACTTCATTCGCCAATGCATATATCCCCATGACTTCAAGGAACTGACCACCTCTAAGGTACCCTTTTTCCAATAAAAAAGAATCGTTAAAATCGGTTCATAAACAAAAGAAGTTATGCCTGAACAAACATATCAAAAAAGGTCCAATACCATTGAAAAAAACGGTATACTGAACCTAATGCAAAAAAATAATCAAAATCGGGTCACAATTGGCGAAGATATGAGGTAACATAGACACACAAAAAAAATCAGTCGAATTGAGAACCTCCTCCTCCTTTTTGAAGTCGGTTAAAAAAGTAGAAGTATTGTCGCGAAACAACTATCTTAATTTCAGCTAAAAAAAGTAATACTAAGTTTTACCAATTGTTGAGATATACGGTAATTTATTAAGTGATTATAGCCCTTATTATTTATTTATCATCATTATTTATTTGAGTCTCCCAGCTGCAAAATGCGATAAGTCTTTGAAAACACGATTATCCACAACTTCCTATGTAGATTAGGGACTCGGTTTTTTTTTACATAAAACATATAAGAAATAAAATGATCATTTTAATTTCAAAAATTTTAATTATTATTTGGGTAATTACAATTTGAATTCTTCAGATATTCCATCCATTCTTGCTAACAAATACTCCACTTTTTATCCTGTTTGACTGATTGTTAGTAATAAGAAATAATGTTTAATAACGTTTTCCAGTAATATATTTGTTCAAACTTAAAACCTTTATACAAATTAACACATTTTTTACTTAGTATGGAATTAATTAAATTGTTCTGACCACCGAGCGATGCACGGTAACCAAATTAAAAATTCAAATATATATAGTACACTGCCCCTTTCGATCCCTCCCCCCAGAAACCATGTAAAAATTGCAATTTCCACCCACTGCGAATTCCTTCAATTCCCATTCTCCAGTTCTGAATTTTTAAATTCCAACCGATTGATTTGCCGAGACCAATTCCCACCTCCAAAAATTCCCGATGACGACTAATTTCTGTCTATAGATTTAGTTTGAAAATCATATATTATGTGTATATTTGTTTATCTACACCAATTTGCCCACACTAGTTAAATTGATAAACATTTATAAAAAATAAATAGGAAAATAATAATAAAAAATAATCGTATAGGATCTGAAAAAACAAACATAAAATTAAATAAGATTTATCAGTTATATAAAAAAAGCATTTCAACGATTTATTTTTAAAAATAATTTGCATGTTACATTTACTACCTGTATTGTTATGATTTTAGATGCCTGTTAATTAAAAATATCTACTCTTATTAAACGAGTAAAATTATTTATATATTTGTATCTAGTTCTATTTTGAAAATGGTTCTAGCGATTTTGATGAGACAAAATCTATTAACAAGTTTTGAAGATGAGAAAATTATCTGGCTAGGTCTGGACCTCGATGAAATTTCATCTTAATTGATCTTTCTTAATTTAAGTAAATATTTATACTATATAAAAATATAGGATAGGTAGAAAAATTCTATGAAAAATATATAGTATATAAAAATCTCAATAAAAAGTTTTTTTTACATTTTTTTCAATTATCTTTATTTATTAATTGTTTTTTTTAATTTTAAAACCTATTGTGTTAGTAGCAAATATCAATATATTATATTAAAATGTAGAATTTTTTTTTTTTTAATTAACAGGTGTCTAAATCATACATTACAGGTGTGTTTACATATAAAGTGGTTGAAGTAGCTTTTTTTTATATAACTTGGAAACAACTATTTAATTTTATGTTTATTTCGGATCCTACATGATTATTATTTATTATTATTTTTCCTATTTATTTTTTTATAATGTTTATCAATATGAAATGAATGTATAGCTTTCAATGAAAATATAAATATACATATATATGTATAACATTAGAAAGATAGAAATGCAAAACTGGTTGCGGGGTGGATGTATGTGGAGGTGCAGGAGGTGGGGTGTCTGGAGATCTGGGTGTAGGCGGGTTGGGGGCAGTAGAGGTGGAAGGGGGTTCAAAGTGTGCAGTGGTTTCGGGAAGGGGGTCAGAGATTGCACTGCTGTAGTTCCAGTACTTAATCATCTAAATCTCAATGCCAAAAGTTTTAACATTATAATCAAAACCATTCGTTGACAAAAAAATAGCCAAAAATTTTGGAAAGCGTACCGAGTCTTGAAAAAGCTTTTATTTTGTCTCTCCATTTATACACTACATTTGACGTTCTAATGTAATTTATCCAATCTTTCTTTAACATGTGCTGTGAAAGTGTAACACTCTGTTTGTCTTCCTTCTAGCAGGTGATACATCTCCACTTGTGCTTGCCTGCTGGATGTTCATTTGATGAATATTTATTAATTTTAATAAAATGTGAACATTCTATTTTTATTTTATATAATTACAAATCTCCCCCCCTCGGCTACTGGCCCGGCATCAATTTACTTGGGAAGGAGTCTGGGTATTTAGATAAAGTTTCGTTTAAATCTGTGGAATATTAATATTCAAACACTTGTTTTGTTTTAATCCACTATCTGTTATAAATAAACAAAGAAAAATGAGTTAAAATACTGATTTTATTCACAAAATTATTACTATACTGATCGACTTCTTGAAAAGAAACAGTAATAATATATGAAATTTAGAGATAATCAATAAGACGCAATAGAGCTTATGTCTAAGGTCGGTTCACACGGAGCTTTTTCTCTTACTTGTTCCTTGCTTGTTCGACAAACTGTAAATTTGGAGGCATGGAGGAGGTCGAAATGACGTCACTCCGGACGGCCTTACTAGCATGCTTGCTGATTCGTTGATAGGGCATGTTCTAAAAAAGTCTAGCTACTTGACCCGTTGGTGGCCGTAAGCTAATCGGAAAGTTATTTATCACGGTGACAAGGGTATTACTAAATACATCATCTGATATCAAAATGTTTTATATTTTGTTTCTCACTGTCCAAATCTTTACTTGAATGAATGAAGAGAATATGTCTTCCAAATTCGTCTGCGATTGATAATTTTTGCAATAATATTATTATCAGCCATTTTGTTTTCATCTGAGCTGAAACTGAAAGATAGAATATATAAGGTGCCTGATGTATATAAGATCTACTTTTTTATTCATGAAAGTGTGTCGCGAGCGAATTGTCCAAGCGGGGGAGACGCCGCCCCTCACAATATACAGAACTTATTTAAAAAATAAATGTTTTTTTTTACAAATTTCATGTCTCATATTTTAAGTTCGATAACAAAAAAATTGTTATAAATTCCCGTCGATTTAATCCATGTTTTTAGCCCTCGCGTGCGATGCACGTGTTGCATCCCCGCCAGGCACGTTTTGGCGGGGGGCGGTCGCCCCCCTGGATTTGCCCCTTGATAGACCCGTAGCCGTTTGGCTCAAAGCATGAGAGCGCACAACTCTAGCCTGCCAACTTTCAAAAATTTTCTGAAAAGTTCTTGTGAACTTAAATGAGCTCGGTTGAAATATTTCAAATTGCAAATAGGCTAATGCTAGTTGTGTTATCAGAAAAGCCTCGTGTGCACCAGCTTTTATCTAGTTCACTGACTTTAAGATCCATTTGTGAAGGCATTCCGTTCTTCCCTTTTTTAAAGATACTGCCATGGCCTTTATTCTAACAGAAATGTCAAAATGTTTACAGTAGAGCATAATAATTTGTTTTGAATTAAACCCTATTTTATCTTGAGGAATTCTGGAATTACTTTTGCCCTTTCCCTCTCACGTAACATTACTTCCAGGATAGCAGAATCGCTTAACTTCTTCTTAAGTTCTCTCCGGTTATTTTTAAATACCTCTGTTTCTGCTTGTTCTATCTAGTGTCATTACCAAGACCTACCTGATCTATTTATTTTCATTTTGATCCATCTACTAAAATTTGCTGATTCTCTCAAAGTATCCTCTAATTTGTTCTTATTCCATTCATCACTCTTATTAAAGGAGCAAAAATTGTTTGTTTATATATTTATTTGTATCTTAGTTCTATTTTGAAAAACGGCTTCCTTAATGATTTGACTTAAAACATAATCTAGTTAACAAGTTGTGAGGTTGGGAAAATGATCTATTAGTCTGAATCTCGACAGATTTAATCTTAATTGATCTTTTTCTAATTAAAGTAATTATTTTATAGATAAAAATCTCAATAAAAAAGTTAGCTTATATACTTTTTCTTACTCATCTTTTATTTTTAATTGATTAAATTAAAAAACCCACTAATAGGTTATAGTAAATATTATTATATTATATTAAAATTAGAAATTTTGTTGTTTGTGAGAGGATACTGAGAGCTTGGGGTGGGATGGGTGAGAGAGGATACCAATCGACTTGATTGGGGAATAATGGAATTGAAATAATTATTTGAAAAAGGGCAGTTTTTTTTATCTAATTAGATTTTTCCTTATTAAAAACAAGGACTAAAGATAAATAAGGACACTTGATGTAGAAAAGCATTCTGGAATCGAAGCAAAATACAATGTATACATTAATTAATGTAAAAAGCCAATTGGTTTTAATAAATTATAAAAAAAAAAAAATATTGTTTGTGGTCCGAGAGAATGGGATATGAGAGAGACCAATCAACTTGATTGGGGAATATCATATGAATTGAAATAATTATTGAAAGAGGTTTTTTTATCTAATTAGATTTTTCCTCTTATTAAAAACAAGGACTAAGATGAATATGATACTGATGGGAGAAGTATCTAATCACTCAAGCAAAAAATACAATGTATACATTAATTAATGTAAAATAATTGGTTTAATAAAATTTATAAGAAAAAAATTTTTTATCATTTTCGATTCATTCGCCCGACGCTTCTTATTGATGTAAGGTATTATATTAAGTCACTATTAATAACATCACTAAAAAGAGGAAAATAAAAATAATTTTAGCGCACCACCTGCCAAACAAACTATATAAGCGAGCCTACACGCCAAACGTACTAAGTAAGATCCGTCGAGTTTGATTCATGAGTAAAATGATATGTTTGGTAATCGACTTCAAAAAGTGATATCACTTAAAATTTCGCCTTTACGAAAATTCAAATAAGATAATTATTTTATACTTTTTAGTGTATTTTATTTTATTTTTGAGTTCTTATTATTTTAATTATTGCATTTAATTTTTTTAAGCCGGTTTTATTATATTTTATAAAATTATTTTTTTATCCCTATATAAGCTTATACACGTTTAGTCTCACTTATCTCAGTAAAACCACCCTTAACGAGGCCTCTAAAAAAGCAGGAGAACAAAATAATGAGCATGCCTCATAAAGATGAATGCCTACCCTGTAATAATTATTTATCAAAATTGTACATATCTCTTGCATGTATCTACTAATATTTAACTTTAACTACCCTACAAAATTCACTAATTGCCTTGGCTTAAAGAAATTTTACTTAAAGTTACGTAGATAACAGACATCTAGAGAATTTTTGCACATTAAAAATTTACTATATATTCGAGATTTTAAATTAAATAAATTAAAGAAATTAGAAGAAAATGTGAAAAATTATATTTATCCTTGAATTTATTTACTTAGCTAGAAAAACATATCGACTTAAGTAGATTTCACTAGAACAAAAAAAAACTATTGTGTTAGTTTTCATTTTTGAGCGCTGCCTGGTGATCCAACCGCAACAGATGTTCTATTCGAATGCATAAATCAGGTATAGCCAGGCGGCGCCAATGTGTTGTGTTAAAGTGGTTTAATTTAAATTGAGAAGAAAACCATTTAAAAATTCAGAATATTTTATTAAGATGAGAGTACAATGTATAATGCATAATTTCAAAAGTGAATATGTCCAAAAAATTTTAAAATGGTATTTTTCAGCCATTTTATTCCCTCTTACCATAATCGGCATTTTTAACCGACGAAAGGAGGAGGTTATCAATTCAACGGAATGTCTGTTTTTTTTGTGAACATTTATTTCTCTTTACCACGTGGACCAATTTGGATGATTTTTTTTGCATTGGGTTCAGTCTCGTACCTGAATGGACGTATATTTCATTGGTATTGGCCTTTTATTATGTATAAATTCACGACAACTTCTTTGTTTATGGACCAATTTCGATGATTCTTTTTATTTTATCCAATGCAAAGCATAAAAGTAATGCAATTGCTCTCGGGGCAAGCGTGGCTTCAGTAAAGGGTCCTGCAGGTGTTAATTATTGAACCCATGGACTTTAATTGAAATACAAATTTATATTCAATTAGGTTGAATTCTAGCACGTGACGGTTTTGCCAAAAATTACATGGGGTCTCGTCGAGAGGCCAAAAAAGTGCCATTTTTTCATTTTTGTGCGTGCGGATGGATGGATGTGGCGATTATTTTGTTATTGCTTTGGCCCACGATTTTTTCCACACCGTTGCACCGATTGGAATGAAATTGAAAACCGGCAAGCATTCTTTTAACAAATGAAGTGCTGATTAGTTTTTAGTACATATCTGCCCACAAACATTAGTACTTTATTTGAGTAATTTTTTAGTTTTTTCTAAATATCTTGGAAATGACTTAACCAATTTTTATGAAATTTAATATCCTAATTAAGTACCTAAAAAATAAAAGATTAAATAAAGTTTTATAAAATTATATCTAAAGTACTTTACTCTAGAATAAAATAGTATCTTTTTTAATTTTATTTTAAATTCTTTAAAATTTATTCATTTGATCGTTTTAAGATAGGTCATTTAACCAACTAAGTAAGAATGGTTAGGCTTCTGCTGGAATTGAAAAATTGGGAGAAATTTTATAAGTAACCATAGCAACTGCGTCGTTTTCTTATCCAAGCTACCTTTTTGCTTAAGACATAGAGAAACGACTCTAAACCAAAATATGACGATTCTCATCTAATACTTGAGGAATAAACTTATATTGATTTTGACGCTTCGGTTTTTATTGGTAACCACGTTGAAGTAGAGAAATCGACTTTAAACCAAAATAGCGATTGATTAACATCTAATACTTGAGGAATAACCATTCTATATTGGATTTTAAATACCAGTAATAATCGAAACGTCAAAAACGTAATGTAGAATTGTTATTCCCTTTAAGCATTAGATATAAGAATCGATGGCTATTTTTGATTTTAAGTCGATTCCTCCATGTTCTCTGTATCAATAAATAATAACCGAAATGTCAAAATCCAATGTAGAATGGTTATTCCTCGACTATTAAATCAGAAATATTTTTAATTAATGTCAACATGAACTACAAATTGCAAGCATATCTTGATTAATAATAAAGGAACAAACATATTAATATTTCAAATGAATTTGGATAAAGTTTAGCAACGATCCGTTGCAGTTTATTTTATTGGAAAAGGGACACCTTAGGGGTAATCCCATATTAATTTGGGTTAAAGCTCAATGATATGATCAATGACAAAATAACGGAAATCTCCAATTTATGATGCAAATAATCGAAATTATAATAAATAAAATCTTTTTATCTTTTCTAAAATAAACACATTTAAAATCGCTAACAAGCGAGTTAATTTCTTCGCCTATTAATGAATTGAATTTTATTATCATTTCTGATTCTTTCTCTCGAATCTTTCTTACGATGCATGCAAGGTATTATCATGCCATATTCAAGTGTCAGCTACTACTTAATAAATCAATTTTATAATCATTTAAAAATAACCCCTCCCTCCCCCTCTTAAATTTGGGCCTTATTTGCAATTGAGCATACCTTCTCTTAAATATGGAACCTTTTCAGTGTAGCTTAAAGCATTTTTTCGTGAAATTTCATCATTTTAATAATTTTTGCCGTTTTTGAAATATTCCAATTAAACTAGGCAAAAAATTACTTTTTTCTGGTGTAATACTTCTACATTTTTGACCATACCCTGTAGGGTAAAATAAAAATTTGAACTAAATAAAATAGCATCAGAATAGAGCATATAAAAAATACTGACCACATTTCTATAAATGTTCTTTTGAATTTATAAATCATAAACACGACAATCATCCAATAATTTGTATTAATTTGAAAAGTTTATAATAGGAAAATAATCTATTGATTGAGCGGATAAAAATTTTAAATCGACTTGATTGGGAATGTTGAATTGAAATAACATTTGAAAAGAGGTTTTTTTATCTAATTAGATTTTTCCTCTTATTAAAAACAAGGACTAAAGATGAATAAGGACACTCGATGTTAGTAATGCAATCTCCGGAATCGAAGCAAAAATACAATGTATACATTAATTAATGTAAAATAATTGGTTTATACCAAAATTTATAAAAAAATAGAAAAATAAGGACAAGTTTTTGTCTGACTTTTTTATTTTTTAGTATTCACGTTTAATTATTTTAAAAATTCCTTCAGGGTTTTCACCACACATCTAATTATAGTAATGAATTATTTAGCCTGAAATAGTCGGCAAAGTCGACAAAATGTTTACTGAAAAATAAAAAAGCTCTAGATAAAAACTTGTCCTTATTTTTCCTATTATAAACTTTCAAATTAATACAAATTATGAACGGAAATGATAATAATAATTTTTATTTTCAATTTTTTCAAGTCTTATTTCTACAAAAATGTATATCAATCTCTCAACATTTTCTTTGCTCATGAGTATCTTGAGACGTAGCCAATCTCAACCTCGATTTTTCTTAAGGCGTGAACAAGATTTCCATTACTGCCAAAAGAAATCATGTTCATTCATTGTGTAAATAAAATAAAACTGGATTCTAAACGATAATTAAAATAAAATCCTCCAACAATTTCTCGAATAATAACCTTGAAAAAATATATAGATTTCACATTTCATCTATATTTACTCATAGTTGTCTATTTTGTCATGAATACAAAATATTAATTTCAAATTCAATTTGGATTAAATAGAATTTTTTTTCTGAAATGGAAACTAAAATTGAATTTAAACTGTTTTCATTTGAAAATAAAAACCTTTTTTATCTTTATTTTTTTGCATTTACATTTTTAATAATAAAAGAGTAAATAAATTATTAAAGCAATTCTTGTTTCATGATATTAAAAAAAAAAAAACATGCCTGCTATTGGTTCTTTTTAATGGTGTCTATAAAAACTAAAGTAGCGGCTTTTGGTTTGAATGTTCTAAACACAAAATAATACCCCTTTGTTTTCAAATATCAACGTGGACTGCGCATGGGAATTTATAGCTTAATTTTATATTATATATATATATATATATATATATATATATATATATATATATATATTGATATTATATATTTTATAACTTTAAAATGCAATTAAAAACGCTCTATCACTAATTACGGCATTTGAATATGTCACAAAGTTTGGAGTACCTATAAAACTTTAGTTGTGTTTATTCTAATGTTTTATTTTTATGGTTTCATTTTTTCCTATGTTCATTTTCTTCATTTTTTTAATTTACTCTCATAATAGGTATGGTCAAGTATTGTAAATTGTGCATGAAAAGTGTTATTTTCCTTCTTTTTTCAAAAATATCTCAAAAACTGCTGAAACTATTTTTTGATTAAAAAAATTACGCTAAACCATGGCATTTTGCTCAAAAGTTTCATTAAGTGGACATCAAAAAAAATTATATTTTTCGAGAGAATAATTGTTTTTTTAAAATGTCTGTTAGTCTGGTTGTCTGTCAGTTAGTTAGTCTGTGGGTTACCAAATTTTTGTGGACGAGCTAGCTCAAAAACTAGTCTGAATATCGAAACCAAATTTCACACGTAGTTTTGGTCCATTGAGATTAAGAGCTGATTAGATTTTGGTGCATATCGACACAAAATTAAGGGGGTGGAGGGGGGTTAAAAATTAAAAATCTAGGTCTATTTGAGCAAACTCAACCAAATTTTGTATACATAATCAGTGCGACCCCAGAAGTCTAAAAATTGCAAAAACTAACCGCCCAAAATTGGTGGGGGAGGGGGGGTGTAGGGTCAAAAAATGAAAATATAGGCTCTTGTTCCAAACTCAACCAAATTTTGTATACATAATCAGTGGGCACACAGTAATCTAAAAATGCAAAAACTAACCCCCCCCTACATGATTATAAATAATTTTATTAAATATTAAATATAAGTGAGAGGCCAGGTTGTATGGTAAAGTCAAGTGGATGGTCAAATCAGAATACGTCAGCTTATTTTAAAATTATTTTTATTATATTTTACATGATCGTCTATATCTACAATGAAATTCGGTTCATTTTTAGGTTCTTGTTTTTTAGTATTTATTGTAGTAACTTTTTAGATTTCAAAATTTTTCAAGGGGCCGGGTTAGGCTAGGGGTAGCGTGTCAGCCTGCTATCCAAGTGGACCCCGGTTAGAGTCCGACTCGATGCATCCTCCTAAAATCTGACCCGGGGTAGAGGCAATTTAAAAAAAAATAATAAGTAGTATCGTAAACTGCTTATGGCTAGAAAGGCCGAAAAGACAAAAAAAAATCCTCAACGTCCTTATTAGATTTGAAAAGAAAATAATTTTTACATAATCAATTTATAGATTTGTTGTATATATTGTTGGCATGTTTTGCTTTTAAATTTTTTTCGTGAGATGGTTTTGAAAAATTTTACAAAATCTAAATAAGTACTTTTAAAAAATAAAATTCATAATCGCCATCGTCACTATTTAATGAAAAATTTATAAACAACACCACACACATCCACAGAGAGAGAAATAGTAAGAAAAATCTCTTAAAAACCTCTTTTTTCCGAATCAGAACCTTACAAATTTCTAATAATTAGAAATTAATTTAAAAAAATTAAAAGTGACAGAAAATAAATCATGTTTGAAAATTATTGTATTTTTTCCACGTTTCAGAAATTCATACACACGAATAAGGAAAATAATGAAAATATTTGAGTGAACGAGCTACTAAGTGATATTCCTTATTTCGTTACAAATGATTATAATTATATGTCATAAGGGTTGATTTTCCCCTCCTCAGGAATTGAACCTGAGTGCCAAAATGCTATCCGGGCTATTGGCTTGGGTTCAATACTTGACAATCTCTCGTATTTTCTTTAACTCTGCTACTATGGGCAATTTGATCTTTTATGCATTTCTGCGTGAATGTTTTTCAAGTAAAATGAATATACCTAACTTTAAATCAAATTCTCATCGCTATATTTTTATTATTTTATTTAATTATTTTTATGAATTTGTTGTCTATTATATTAATTTAGCATATTATATAAAGGAAATATAGCGTGTGTGGACCTGGGCCTAATGACTATAAAAATTTCGACAATGCCGGCATATTTTATAATTTTTAAGTTCCTTTAATTAATTATAACTTTTAATCAAACTACTAAGATATTTATTAAAACCAATTACTTATTATATAAGTTATGTGACTTTTTATCATCAGGAAAATTAATTATTCAGAATAGATGAGAGAGTGGGATGAATAATAATGATAGTTATGTAGGTATGAATGGTTTTATCAATAAGTCATGGGCGGATTTGACCATCCATCAAGCCAATAGATCCGAGATGGGCGGCAAATTGAATCTATAAGCCACTTAGAACTCAATAACCCGCCTTCCTGTTCGGAGACAAATGCTCTGAACTATTGGGGCTGGGGCGAACAGATTAAAGATTTCCACAATTGAATTGGGCCGAGATCGATCCTCTAAAGGTAAAGAAAAGAAAGTGCGATTCAAAGAGAATCTAGATAGTCGTATTTCTTATTTAATATTGCGTTTATTCAATTAGATAAGGAAAAAGTATAAAAGTTAGAAAATGCAACGTAAAAAAAAGATATATTACTCTAAATCTTGCTCTATTTCTTTTATTCTAGATTCTTTGTTTTGGGTTAAATTTATTCTTCATTGAATTTAGAGACTGGTAATTAATATTCTATTCTGACCTGACTTGCTAATTATTACGAAGGCAGGTACAAAAATCACCTAAAATAGGCACTTTGGATCCTCTCATAACGTCCTTTTAAACCGAAAAATGTTTAAAAATAAAGCCTAATTCTACTTAAAAAGAATTTGCATGGATACCTCACATCCCATGATAAAAAAATATTATTTTATTTTGACCCTACAAAACATTCGACTCTTTCCAAAATTAACAATCAATGAAAATTTTAATCTGGTTTTCGATTTCTTAGAAAACTAATATATATATATATATATAGCTTGTTGATTTCAAGTTTGTTTCTTATTTAGTTTTAGAGCTAGAATGGTCTGATAGACATTGTAACTTCATTAATACGTTTTACTTTTTAAATCAACTAAAAACATGCCGCAGTGTCGATCCAAATTGATTAAAGTATCATACTCCTAATAATTTCTTTATTTTATTTTATCACATAATTATATATCTTGGTGAAATTTCCTTTTTTCGATTATTCACTTTTATTCAAATCTCATTTAATGATCAAATTTGCACACCTCAGCTGATTTTACAAATTTATGTCGATTATTTGAACCTCTTATTTTATTCTATCCCTTTAGCAGAAAAATGTCCTTGCTTATTAAACTATGGGTAGCGTAACTAAATTTCGGGGTTGCGAATCATAGGAAAACAAAATGAAAATGAAACAACTAAATTTCGGGGTTGCGAATCATAGGAAAACAAAATGAAAATGAAACAATAATGAACATGATGAAAAAATTATAATGCTTAGCGACCAAAAATTAAAGTTTAGTGAATTCAAAATTGTTATATCTGTCATTGAGTTTCCAATAATTTGTGAAATTTTGTATTAGATATATTTATTTATATGAAGGGGCGTTCATCATTGGAGATTATCAAATCAAAATACAGATCAAATTTGAAAAATGTTGAAAGATGCTCTAGGTCCTGTTTAATTTTTTATTTAATAAATAAAATAGCGAATCCATCTCATTAATATTTAGATTTAATAATAATTGTAATTATGTAGATTTAATATCTGAAGAATTATTATAATAAGTATGTTTAATAAAGATTTGCTTCGCTATACTTTGATTTATGATTTGCTAGAAAAAATGATAGTTTACAAATTATTATAGGTATATATTTATATTAGTAATATGGGGTCGCGAAAAAAATTTATCAATCACGAATGAAAAAAGTTCAAGAAGTCCTGGTTTATAAGATCTCCAATAATGATAACTAGAATGAACTGCAATATTCATGGTCCTGCTTTTCTTTTTAAGGAGTTAGGTGTTGATTCTAGCTGAAACATTTTAATATTATAGGAAATGATTAAGATGACGGATGATTTTATTATGTTTGGCTTGAAGGGTTAGTTGGAAGGAGATTCGCCGGGCTTGGATGGGAGATAATCTTCAGAGATTATAATCTCTCTTGGCGGCGTTAAAGCCAGAAAAATGCTATTTTTAAAATAATAGTTTGCCAGAGGCCAAATGAAAACATGCTTTAAATAAAATAATAGCACAAGCCCCGCATTTATTGCTTCTTCGTTACAGAACGTGTATACAAATTACTTCTTAGACACAAGTCGTTTCTTTAGCAAATCGTTCCCAGGTGAGTTGTCTCCTTCGATGAGCTTTATCAACTGAATGACAAATGACAACTGAACTCGTGTCGAGGAGCCAGCTGCTTTTATAACCAGGCCCTAATTAGCAATTAAGCTGATTGGTTAATTATTCGCGGTTTAGGATGACGCATGCATAAATTTCGCGCTTTCTTCACAATATAAGAATGATGTCCTTGCTGCTCGCCCGCCAGTTTATCGAAAGATTCTGACGGGCAAACAACAAACGTCTTTCCCAAAGGCAAAAATGAATCTTTATTTTCTAAAGCATGTGACATGGAAGCAGAGTAAATACCATAATTTAATTTTATTATTAGTTTAAAATTAATTCAATAAATTATTAATATAAACCACATTATGTTGTGGAAGTACTTGCACCAGAATGAACATTCCACCACCTTTAATTCCTGCATTCATCGCCCGCCAAGTGTGATTGAGGAAATTTTTTAAATTGAGTTCAATTGGTTTCGCTTCCCCTCTATCAATGTCACCACAAGCCACTGGTCTAGAATAACACATAAATCGATATATACATGAGCTTTTATGAAGTGAAAAATTCTAAAAAAAGAGAAATTATTTGCCCCTAAATTCATATAAATAGAATGCGTTTGTTTGCTGATAATAAGAGTACTATCATAAAAAATAATACATCAATAAATTAACCCAAACCAGCAAGTGTTCATAGCACACATTTGTCTAATTTCAAACTGTGTTGATTATCTTGTCCTACAAAGGGTGGGTGGAAAAGATGTTTTTAAAAAATTATCAAGGGGTAATTTGGAGTTGTTCTTTTTTATACTCTGACTTTCTGCTGGTAACATCAGGCATAATATTAATTCCTATAAAGCCTTAAAAGCTGAAATCGCGATAGGCGCCTGGGACATAAGCTGGAAGAAACGAGATTGCGTTTTTTAATCATAAACAACGTTGTAAAAGATAATAGAAAAGATTATATCAGGATTGTGGTGCCAGCATGGGTAATGGATTGTAAGTGCGACTTCAAAGGGTCCTCAGGTAAAGACTACGGAACTCATAGTCTCAACAAAAGTCACAAATAGTATTCATTCAGATGAATTTTAGAACCCGACGGTTTTGTCAAAAATTACATGGGGGTCTCCTCCAGAGTTCAAATAGTCGATTGTTATTGGATGGATGGATGGATTCCTTTTTTTCGTCACTGATTTTTCACACCGTTCAACTGATTGAAATGAAATTGAAAACATTCCATTACTTTAATATAATGAAGCGCTGATTAGTTTTTGGTACATATCGGGATACAAACATTAGTAGATACTTTATTCTAGTATTTTTGTTTTTTTTCTAAATATATTGAAAATGGCTTAACCAATTTTGATCAAATTTAATATTCTATTTAAGTACCTTAGTACCTCAAAAAGGTTATAAAAAGTTTTTAGAAAAATTACATTTTAAAGTAGATACCTAATTTACTCTATAGTAAGTTAGTACTTTTTTAATTTCTTTAAAATTTATTTATTTGGTCAGTGAAATAAAGTTCATTTAATCGTGCTTAAGTAAGAATGAATAAGTTTCTCTCTGTAAAATGCTAAATTTAAGAGAAAATTTTAAAAGTAACCATAGCAACTGCGTTTTTGTAGTATAAGTTATCATGCTGAAGATCTGGAAGAATCGACTGAAAATCAAAAATAGCGATAGGTTTTCATAGGGAAGGGAGGTTTTCATAGGAACTCATCTAATAAATGAGGAGACTCATGCATTCTACATTGCATTTTTGACGTTTCTATTATTGGTAATTATTGCTGAAGACATGGAGAAATCGACTTAAATTAAAATAGTTACCAATAATGATCAAAAAATGCAATGAAATTGTTATTCCTCAAGTATAAGAGAGAATCCATCGCTATTTTATTTTAAATCAACATTGACTTCAAATAGCCATCTGATTAATAATAAAAGAAATAAATATAAGTATTAATATTTCAAATGACTATAGATAAAGTCTAACAACGATCCGTTGGAGTTTATTTATGGTGGATTTCGTTTTACACTATTATTTTTATATTTATTTTGAGTTCCATCTTCCAGAGGTATACCGACTTGTTCCTGTTCACTCCCTTATTGAGACCACCAATATAATTATCAACACCTCAAATAAATAAATGAAGTTGAGATAGCTAAGAACAAATAAAAATGAAAAGTAAAACAGAAAGAGAGACTGAAAAGTGCGACCTCCAGAGTTAGAGGTCTACCCCCCCCCCCCGAACACTGATCCATGAGAAAGCCAAGAGAATTGGCTTGTGAAAGGTTCAGCTCTGGGATATCAAAAGTGTGAAATTGAAATCTAATCTAATTTTTTCTATAATAAAATGTTGAGGCTAGTTTGATAGACAATGAATGACATATGCGGTGAGAAGGATAGTAATTGCGAGCCTTTGAAGAGATAGGTTTCAAGTCTCAGTTTCTCCTTTGTAGTTGAAGCTTATTGACCCGATAATATTTCTAGTCACAACATCATGGGTAAAGAAAAATCAATAAATTTTCTTTGATATACATGATATTTCAATCCCTTGAGCCAGCCCTTATTAATTAAGAGATCTCTCGCGCATCAAAAAAGAAAAGTTTTAATGTTCGCTTATAAAAAATACTTTTCTTATTATTCAGTTATATTGGCATGCTGTGTACTATTAAAGGACTTTTCTCGTGCACATCTGGAGTCACAACTTACTTGTAACTTCCTTTATGCTTCCTTACACAATTGTAAAAGGTGCAATTAGGCTATCGGATAAAACGATTTATTTCCTTAATTTACAGACAGAAAATTTTTAATCTGTGTAAAAATTCAAAGCTCCTCGCCAAAATCATGGTGGGAAGGAAATGAAAATACAACTATGTGAACAATTTCTCCAGAAAAAAATATTGTGGAGTGAATAGTCTACATAGAAATGACCAAGCCTCGGAATCGAATTTGTCAGACGAAGAAAAAGAACCAAGCGAGATGCTCACAACATGATTTTAATGAGAAACGCTATGTAAATATACCCATCAAGCCCATTCACTATTTAGGGTCAATCACTTATGAAATAAATAAACTATTACATGTTGCATCTGTTGATGACTTCGGTATTTCTTTTTGGAACCTGTGCTCACATATTCAATGTCTTCGGCGATGTTTCACTTTATCTATGTTATAAAAGGAATTTGTGTGTATGTATGTCTATGTTTAGCATACTTTCCATCATGTTGCGAACTTGTAATTAATATTGAAAAAATTTTAGAGTCTGGTTTTTGGCTATGAATAGAAAAAACGAATATTTTACAGATTTTGCTATCCTGGACCAAGAGACTACAGATCCGACGGAGTATGAGGCTTGAGTGGGGATTTTTGACTTCTTTCTTTTGGAACAAGTAGCATATAAAGTGATGATATAAAAGAAAAAGGCCGAAAACCATTCTACAATCAAGGACCAATGAATCAAGTCTAAACATATTTGAAGCTTTTAGAGTATTATGGTATTATTTATTTTTACATATTTTTCTTTAATAACATATACATATTTATATTCAGTAGTTCTTCTAAAGTCGAATAATGTTTCACCTTTTTATATGATAAAGAATCAACAAGGTATTTCACGAAGAAGGTCCAACATCTATTTTCAGGATGTGCTCTAGGTCTAGAAGGAGAGTATGAATTTAATTCAATGCAATTTCCATAACCTCTGAATTTTTTTATATTTTACTAGAACGCTGTTGATATAAGCCAATGAAATTCCAATTTGTAGCAACTCTTGTTAGTTTAAAATATGTCATCTATTTATCTGTTAATTTATAAATAATTGGAAACAAAGGAAATATTTAGTTTAATTCTATTATGGAATTTATATTTAACTGCAAATTAATGCATTCCAAGTTTAAATCATTTACATATTTTTAACCCAAGGTAAAGAAAACCAATAAAACCTTATAATCAACATACAAATAGTGAAAGTAAAATAAGGAATATTTATGAAAGGTCGAACAAAGGGTGGCGGAATCTGTTATTTGTTGGGGGCTCCAGTCTCTGAGTAAAAGAAAAAGATTGGACACCCCCAATCGCCTGAGGATATCCGCTTTATCTAATTAAGAAAGATAATTAATTACATTGTTTATTAAGAAACTTAATATATAAGAAATGAGCATGTTTACTGCTTAAAAATACCAAACACTAATTAAGTCATTGACTTATTTAACTTTTCTCTAACTTCTATATATTTAAAGTTTTGCTGAGAGTAGCAGATTTGTTTAATTTTAAGCAAAAAATCAAGGGGCTGTCTTCTCCTTGATAAATAAGTAATTAGATTAATAATTTAAAATATTGTATTCTAATATATATATATGTATATATAGCCAAAATTTGTACTCAACTCTAACAATTGGGTGTTCAAATATATTTAAATTAAAGATCAAGTCACATTTTTTTACTTTATCCAATTCGAAGCATGGGGAAAGTATTGTAATCAGTCTCGCGGCAAGCTGACTTCAAATGGTCCTCAGGTAAAGACTACGGAACCTATTGACTCAATTAAAGTCACAAATTGTAGTATTCAATTAAGTTGAATTTTAGCACGTGACGGTTTTTTTGCCAAAAAAATTGCTTAGGGGTCTCTTCGAGAGGCCAAAAAGTGCGATTTTTCATTTAGGGGTGCGGATGGTTGGATGGATGGATGTTATAGTTGTTTTGCCCCACGATTTTTTCCACACCGTTGCACCAATTGAAATGAAATTGAAAACCTACCATTAGTTTAACAAAATGAAGTGCTGATAAGTTTTTGGTACATATCGGCCAACAAACATTAGTACTTTATTTCAGTACTTTTTAGTTTTTTCTAAATATCTTGAAAATGACTTAACCAATTTTGATGATATTTAATATCTTAATTAAGTACCTTGGGGACCACAAAAAGGTTAAATTAAGTTTTTAGTAAAATTATATTATAAAGTACTTTACTCTAGAGTAAGATAGAACTTTTTTAAATTCTTTAAAATTTATTCATTTGATCGTTTTAATATAGCTCATTTAACCTTGCTTAAAGTAAGAATGGATAGGCTTCTCTCTGTGAAATGCTAAAAATATGGGAGGAAATTTTATAGTAACCCTAGCAACTGCGTTGTTTTCTTATCCGTTACCTTTGCTGAGACATGGAGGAATCGACTTAAAACCAAAAATAGCGATTGATTCTCATCTAGTACCTGAGGAATAACCATTTTATAATGGATTTTTGACGTTTCAGTTTTTATTAGTAATCATTGCTGAAGACATAGAGGAATTGACTTAAAACCTAAAATATCGATTGATTCTCATCTAGTTCATGAGGAATAACCATTCTACATTGGATTTTTGACATTTCGGTTATTATTAGTAACCATTGCTAAAGACATTGAGTAATCGACTTAAAATCAAAAATAGCCATCGATTCTCATCTAATAGTTGAGGAATAACAATTTTACATTAGATTTTTGACGCTTCCATTATTATTGGTAACCCATTGCTGAAGACATGGAGGTATCGGCTTAAAATCAAAAATAACGATCGATTCTTATCTAATACTAGAGGAATAACCTTATTGCATTCCATTTTTGATGTTTTGGCTATTAATGGCAACCTCTACTGAAAACGTGAAGGAATCGACTTAAAATCAAAAAGACTAAATCCTTTTTTGGTAAACAACTCAAGTTTGAGTTGTTTGTCATGAAAGAATTTAGTCTTTTTGATTTTAAGCCGATTCCTCCATGTCTTCAGCAATGGTTACCTATAATAATCGAAGCGTCTAAAATCTAATGTAAAAATTGTCATTCCTCAAGTATTAGATTAGAATCGATGGCTATTTTGATTTTAAGTCGATTCCTCCGCGTCTTCAGCAATGGTTATTAATAATAACCGAAATAATCAAAAAATCCAATGTAAAATGATTATTCCTCGACGATTAATGAGAATCGATCATTATTTTTGAATTAAAGTCAACATGAACTGCAAATTGTAAGTAATACCTGATGATTAATAATAAAGGAATAAACATATTAATATTTCAAAATTTTCTGAAATTCTGATATCTATATAATAAAAATGAATTTCTTTTTCTTTGTAAGCGCAGATCTCTCAAATGCCTGGGCCGATTTGGCTAATTTTTTTTTAAATGTTCGTAATAGTCCATTTCAGGTTAATATGTAAAAAATCAAAGTTGCCAATTGGAAAATTCACGGAAAACTGAAACCAAATCTGAATTGCCAACATAGCTTGCCAAACGATAAAATAACTAAATAGCAAACTAACTTTGTGTTGGCAGCCCTATCTGTCAGATTTTTGAATTGTCATTTATTCTTAAAAGAGATCTAACCACATTATCGTTTTCGATTCGAATACCCTAAAAATGTGTGACAGCCTACCCATGCTGGGCGTCTCTGTCGCATCTGACCTGTCTTGGAATGAACACATCTCCTCTGTGGCGAAATCTGCAGCAAGGAAGATTGGCTTCTTATTCAGGTCCAAGCGATTTTACAAAAAACCCCACAACTACTCACCATCTACAAGCCAAATCTTACCTATCGAATACGGCTCATCTGTGGAGAGGGCCTCAAAATACTCTCTTGCTACCCTGGATGCAATTCGAAACGACCGTCGGGCTAATTGACGATTCTACCTCACCGACTCCCTCGACTCGCTGGCTCATCGAAGAGATGTCTCTGCCCTTTCCTTTTCTATAGATACTATCACGGCAGGTGCTCTGATGAGATAAAATCAATAATTCCCCCAAAGCATGCTTTGCACGTAGCACGCGTGTTTGGGGTCGGGATTCTTAAGGCCAATTAATTTTTCAATCAATTGACTAATAATATTCAAAGAACGTGTTTACACCTAAATGGACTTGCTTCCGCAAGTCTAGCTCAGAACGCTTTGGTTGATGCAAACAGATTCTTGGATATCAACCCCTTTGCTAAGAAGGATGTATACCGGGCCAGGAAGCGTTAGTGAAAAACCACCCTTAATAGCGCTTCGTATCCAAAGACTTCAAAAAAAAAAGGAACCGTTAAATGAATTGGTTTGACCGCAGGTTCGAATAATGTGCTAGTAATCAAAACTAATGAAAAATGAAATGTCTGGAAAATATTCTTATTTGAAGTACAAATGAATTAGATTTGTTTTTAATAATTAATCGTGTTGATTTGTTATTAAACAAAATAAAAAGAGAGTCCAAAGATGGAAGACTCTCATTATTTCAGTTTGTTAAAATATGGCGGAGGAAGCAAATATAAACTCAAATTTAATATTTAAACAAAACACTAAATCTTTTACGGACAAATTAATAGTGTAGTACGACAAACAGCACATGGATGAGAAAATATTTATGTTTTATAAAATAAATACAGTTTTATATAATTATTATACACCAAAATATATTTTTCATCCATGTTCAATTGATGAGTCCATCAGTCCAGGCACAATTCAAATTAAAGAAGGTTCTATTTCGCAATATAATAAAGTTATTTCCAATATTTAATGATTAAATATATAAACAGTTTTACAAATAATTATTAAACTACTTTAGTTGTTTTTTCAACACGATTGTTCCAAAAGAAATTATTTTTCGTCAATTGAAAACGTTAGCTGAAGCCTTCTCTTAAAGAGACGTATCCAACTTTGTTCCACTAAATCTTGCATTAGTTGGAAATGCCACCACAGTCCTTCTCTTGAGATCCTGAACCGTTATCCAGGTTGACACTAGCGGGTACTAATGCTCCATATTTAAAGATGGTGATTAACACCTGCAGAAAACGCACGAACCAGCTCACTAAAGGCCGAGCTGTTCAAAATGGCTTCGTAAGGCAACAAAGACCTTCTCGCCAAAAAGCAAAGAATTATATCCTAAGGTCCGACGAAAAAAGAGGAAGGACAATGGAACCAGCCACCAGGAGAAGGGACAAGTTCAATGGCCGCGCAGCACAGAGTTCTTCGCTTTTCAACAGGACGACAGAGCAACCCGGGAGTCTAGCTCCATGGCGAAGGTGAGCAAACCAAACTGAGCTGCCCGGTTTCCCAGTTGTGAAGAGGGCCCAGACGGTCACGTGACCAAACCAGATTTTGATTTGGTGAACGTCACATTTCTTTTTATGACTGTATTTGTTCTTCGAAAGGGCGCTTGTTTAATAAAGTGACTGAATTCGTATTTTTCTGAAATAAATTTCGAACATTGTGCTATTTAATTATCAGTTAAAGTAATTAATTTTGAATGAATATCAGTTTTGTTGTGAAATTGAATCTTTTCTAGAATATTTTAAATAAAGAGATAAAATATTCTTACAATAGGAAAATGAAAACAAATTTCTATAATATCTTTTTTTTGAGAAATTGTTCAAAAGCTATTTCGAATTAATTTCAATTAAATTAATGAATATAGAAAAAAAAAAGGCTGAAAACTTTGTTTGAACATAATTCCATTTTTGTTAAAAAGATCCTTCTTTTTAAATTAATCAAACTAAAGTCTTTAAAGTGTCTTTGGATAGTAGCTGGGTGAGTTTTTGACATTTCACAGATGTTTTAAATAGACCTTGTCAATTTTACATGATAAAACACTTTTTTTTTTTTTTTAAAAAAAATTTCATTAATCTTAAACTAATTACTTAAATATTACTATGTTTGTTTTATGTTGACAAAATCATTTTGTTTATCAACTTATAAATCAAATTATTGCGAAATGGGGCCTGTTCTGGATAACCGGTCTTGTTTGTTCAACTGGTTTCAATCAACTCAATCTCTTTAATGTATACCGATTTTGTTCGAAAACTTCCAGCACATGTCCCAACTCACCTAGTTAAATGTATATTGAATTTGTATAAGAACTAATTGATTTACAACAAGGTTTACAATTTTTGTTTTTACCTTGAAAAATTGTTGTTGCAGCGTTTAGATTATAGTTATTTGGACCAGTTTTCCAAAATGGTTTTTAAATTTTCTAAAATTCTTGAACTGATTTAATTTCATCTTCGACACAACACACGAAGCTTTTGTATGAGTTGACCAACTAGAAAATGTCCAGTATGCTATTCAAGACCTTCATCATACTGCTCATAGGCTAAAGGAATTAAAATCGATTCTATTTTAATATGTTATTCAGCTCCAACAAAACGTTATGAAAGCTCTATCCGCCAATCTTTTTCACAGGCATATGACAAACACGCATTGACATATTCAAAGTCCAATTCAGCGACAGGGCTGTAGGTGGTACAAAAGAGATCAACAGATTGGATCCCTGATAAGAACTTCATTTGCTTCATTATTTTTCATTTTGAAATTGACTATTCAATCAATTCATTAATTCTGGTAGCGGAGACAAATGTTAATCATTGTTCAATATATCTTTGGGAACCTTCTGGCAATAAATCTTTTAAAGGATGAAACATTCGAATGAGATCGGCACAAACTTTGAAATGACAGTTTTAGTGGCGAAAAATACATAAATGGAAATGTAAACCTTTTTTGTGTTTAAACCTCGTCTCAGATTTGTTGGACCATGAATGGCCGAAAAAGTTCATTCGTAGTTTTCAAAGGTTTCAAGGATTGACTCTATCACTATAAATTTCCATTAAGGGTGTGTAGGTTAGCGGCTTCTGTTTTAAGCATGTAATGCATTCACGGCAAACCTTTCACGACCTTCCTTGTACTATCCAAAATTTAGTTCACAAGGTCAGAAATAACATTAGGCCTGCATGTAAGTACTTTAAAATGATAAGACCTAATCAATGACTTCTAGTTACAACAACTTTTCGATATACAGCGATGCTTGGCTAGGATACAGGCTTTTCAACGACCTCCACTCCTTAACAAGAATTTGTCCAATGTTGATGTTTGTATGTTAGATTTTTCTATCAACTATTCTGATTTCCTAAGCTGAAGTTTCAATAAACTTCTTTTGACTGTATTTAATCAAATTTAATAATGAATTTTCATCCAAAGATGCATAGTTTTTGAAATTTTTAAACTTTTCTTTATATTCGTCAGATATTCCTTTTAGTTTTAAATATTACAGAACTTTTCGAGTATTGAAAAGGTGAGAAACTACAATCTTTCCAATGAAGAGAGAATTGTGATTAAATAATGATCATTTCTTTTTGAGAAGTGAGTGCACAAAACTTACAACTTTTTTTTTTATTTTTCTTCCTCTGGGGTTTTAACCTTGTTGAGGAATTTAAATGGGGTGGGTTTGATAAAAAAGTGTGCTTTGGTAACCCTTTTTCCCAAAACTGTGTTTAAAAATTTTCTACTGAAATCCCTCTGGTCCCCAAGTCTGTGGGTTTTCTGCGTGTTGGAACATGTGACCAGGAGTGAGGAAAATCTAAACCTGTATTTTAGTAATCCTATTAGAAACGAAAGTTTCTAAATTTGTAAGGTGGGCTGGAAATCCAGTTCAAAACTACTGTAGAGTCTGAAAGTAAATAAATGAAACTAAAGCTTGATTTCAAAGCCCTTAAGACAAATTTTATGGAGTTTAATGAAGTTAAAAGCCAGGTTAATTCTAACCTTGGGAATTAAGATTTTAAAGGGAGCTAAATTTAAATTTTAAGTATAAATTTGTTTGAGCTCATTATAATGAGTTTCTATGAATCATTTTAATACCAGATAAATTACAGCTCCATAAGCTAATTCACTAGAGTCTGCATATCCAAATAATTTAAACTTGGACAAAGTATTTTTAAATAAATATCTTTGTATTCTGAAATTCAAATTCCATGTCATTGCCCTCTTTCTAAAGTTTGACCACAGCTCCTGATAAGCATGGGGTACAGTGACCATCCTGCTGAGTCCTGCTTTCCACAAACTTTGAAATATGGGATTTTTAAAAGTTATAATGCATGGTGAAATCCATCCCAATGATCATAAATCTTATTGTATCCATAAAAGTTTCTCTTTGTGAGACTTACTGAAAAAGAGGTGAAATTAAAGAAATGATCTGAATCTGAGAACCAAACTAAACCCACACTGTAGAATGGTCTCCAAAAGGAATAAATTTAGACTGAGCAGTTAAAATATTTTCTTTTTGCAAAAGATCTAAAATTGATAAATTAGAACCCATTTGTCTAATTTAAAACACCTTACCTAAAACATAATTTAAATCTTTTATTATTTGAAAGAAAGTGTTTTGTGAGTAATCATCTATTCAAAAAATCATCTAGATGTTATTTTAATTATAGGATTCTACTTGTGGGTACTCTGCAGAATTTTTCTCTGCTAACCAAATTAAACATCTTATCACAGATAAAGCTATTGGAGCTAATCCAAATGGTAAACAACTAAACCTCAGATGTTTATGACATCTTTCTGCATGTCTTTCCACAGAATTCTTAAATAATTCCGGTGGTCAGGATCGATTAAAAATTTGGGAGATTATTTTATTAAATATCTGTAGTGACTACAAATTTGTAAAAGTGAAACCTAAGCAAAACTAGACGTATGTCATTCTTGAGGGTGTCACCTACCTCTAGGCAATCATTCTACGAATATTTTGATAGCACTTTAGCTGATCCATCTCAAAA
>JALMQS010000087.1:13215404-13242090 GCA_024734495.1 Forficula auricularia
TATTGTTGCATGCCCAATTTTTTTCATTTTTTTTTATTAATTAATTAATTATCAAAATCATTAATTTAATTTATTATGCTTAAGAGTAATAGCAGTGTTCTTGGTTCGAATGATAATTAAATATTCAAATTTGAATATAATTCAAATCGCGAGCTCTAGATGACACTGATTGAGTGGTGTCTGGCAGGTGCTGCCATCAGAATGAGTGAAAAAGGAACCAGTGACCCGGAAACGGGTGAAAGTGAATTAGGGCACTTGTATCTAGGCCAGGGTCACGAACAGCGATCTTATCAAGAACACCTGTTGTATTTTTTAATAATCCCTCTCAATCTGGATTTTTGCTGAAGTTTTCACAGTGCAACAACTATAAAAGTGTTTATCAAGTCCACCGTGAAGTGTTCAGTGACTGATTTGCGAAAAGCATACGCAAATAACGGAATTAAGGAAACGACGCCAAGCGCGGAGGAAACAACACGTGTTTCAAGGGCAATCAAACCAAGCGGCACGTTTACACTTCTGTATTTTGATAAGTACTAAATGAAACACTATACAATAACTAAAATACACTAACTATTTAGCTTTTAATATGTGTGAGTGTTAGTTTATAATTCTTATATGATAAGAATTACTGGCCGGCTGTTCAGTGAGTCCAAGTGGCGATAAACGCTATTTAATTCTAAGCTCTTTTATTAATTCTGCAATAATTTTAACTGTAATTATAAAATAATTAATAGAAATTAAAGTAAAAGTAATGGAAACGTTAAGTTCAGATAATGATTATAAAATTAATTGAAATTTAAGTTAATAGCAATATTGTTAAAGTGAAATATTGAAATAATTAAACGGATCATATGTTTAGAATAATAATTAACCATTATTTAAATTATAAATTTAACAAAATTAACAAGAAGAAATAGTAAATGATTTAAAAAATTAAATAAGTTTATTAGTAATAGGGCATTTCCTGGAAAATCTTCAATGAAGGCTGTTAAGTAAATTAATTAATTGATTAATAATAATAAAATTAAAAAATATTAAAGTGTGGACCAACGGTAGTCAGGTATTATATGCGGATTTGAACCGTGTCACCTGACTTGTCTGTAAGTTTGTTTCATCTGTAGGAGCCGGGATCTCTGTTGCCACGTAGTCAAAGGAGAAGTTAAAGAATTGAAAAAGTAAATAAAAGGAGGAGGTTTAATTGTCGTGGTCCAGGAGATAGGATAAAAAAAGACAGAGTATCTCAAAGGGGCTGAAACAGAGAACAATCAGATGGGATAGTCTAGGGACGCCATACTGTTCCAAGAAAAGCCTGACGCCGTCCGCTTCAGCACACTTTGTTTTGTTTTGGTGTGGTTCGAAGAAATTGAAAAGAGATAATAAAATTGAATATAAATCGTAGTAAATAAATTAATAAATAAAGAGTTTTAAAAAAGTAAACAAAGCGAGTTAGATAAGGGGAAATTATTAAAATTAAAAAGAAATTTAATAAATAAAGCCTATTTGAAGATTAAGGAAATGTTTTGTTTTTGTTTTTATATTATTAATTTGAAGTAGAGAATAGAATTGAAATCTAAAGTTATTTTAATAATTAATAAACAATTGAAATTCAATTGATAAATAAATGGATTAATAAATAATTGAAATTTTATTTAAACATATGATCAAACGTCAGAGGAATATTAAAAAGGTTATTTAAAAGAAATAAATAAAATAATACTTGTAAACTGAAATTGTATTTTTGAAAATAGAAAAGTTAAATTGTTTGATTTTAAAAAGAAACGTTTCATAAAATATTTCGAAAAAGGAAATATTGAATTAAGAGCTTAGATTAAGAATTGATAATAATTAATTAACTATAAAAATTAATTAACTGATAACAATATAATTAAACAAGGCCTATATAAAAATAAGACAGGTACCTGCATGAATATATAATAATAAATAATTAACTGATTAATTAATCAACAATATAATTGTAACAATACCGATTTGTAATAATAGAATATAATTTGAAACGATTTTAAAACAACAGAATAATAGTATACTAAACTATAAACAATAGAATATTCTATTTATAAATCTATTAATAAATCAATTTTAAAAGTAAAGTTTAAATAAAACTTATTAAAAAGATTATTTAAAAATCAAAGTTAAAATTCAAAAGTCTATTAAGGCTATTTATAGAAAACCTATTATTAAAAAGAAAAATAATTTTAAAAAATTATTAAAATAAAATCTAAGATATTTATAGAGAATTTATAATTTGAATTTAAAAATAAATTTTAAAAATATAAAAATAGAATAATAGTTTATTTATAGAAAGCTATTAATAATAAAAGTTAAAAATAACTAAAAAACTATTTATAAAATCTATAAATAGAAATTTTTAAAAATTCAAAATAAAATTTTAATCTCAAAGGAGAACATTATCCCTCCATATTTATAAATCTATTTTTAGTTAAAATTTATAAATAAATTTTACAACAATTAGAAAATTCTAATAATAGAATTTACAACAATAGAATTTTAATTTCAACAATGAAAATAAAATTACAACAATTGAAATAAAAATCTATAAATAGAATTTATATGATAAAAATAGATTGTTACTATAATTAGATTTCCATGTTATGGGATTAAATAACAATCATTAAAATTTGGATTATAATAAAATATTTTAAACTTTCTATAATTAAACAATTATTAATAGTTTTATTCTATAAATAGAATTTAAAAATAGATTACTCTATAAATAGAATTTATAAATAGATTATTTATAAATAAATCATAAAATTTATCTAATTGTAAATCAAAATAAATATCTATAAAATTTCTATAAATAACCATAATAAACTGATATTTTCATAAATACACCTTTATAAAAGGATTTTCTATAAATAGTATTTAAATTGAAATTGTAATAAATACGTCATATATTTGAAATTTCTATAAATAGAAATTATAATTGATATTGTTGGATATTGTTACTAAATAGCTATAACTTATAAACGATCTGTTTATAAGTAAGATTGTGTTTTATAAGAATATTGTTACGAATTGATAATAAGTTTATAAACAATCTGTTTATAAAAGAATAATAGAATTTTGTTGATTTTATAAAATTGTTGTATTGTTGCTTATATCGAATTATTCGGTGCTAAATCAGAGCACAAATCATTAAAACCTTGAATACTGCTAGAAACAGTTATCTAAAATCTTAATAAAGTTGTGTTCTTTTTACTGACCAAAAACCATCCAACTCTCCTATCTCATCGTCACCATAAGAATTCACAGAGGGCTCCAAGGTCGTCTATTAATCTTGATCAACAAGCGAAATTCTGCTATATCTATCGAATTTATTCGATAGCCTTATCAGTAACCCTATCCGCATATAGCGTAAGCGCACACCCCCACGGTTACTGATATATTAAACATCTTAAATAGGGCGGATAGACAACCACCAAACTTGGCCGGACTGATCGAAACTTTCAATAGCACACTACGTGAGCTATTGGAGTGTCAGTAAGTCGAAGGTTAAGTTTGGGCAGGTTGGCAACATATTAAAATTTCAAATAATATTTTTCACCTTAGCAATTGATTATCAAATTTTTAGGTAATCCGGCCATAATCTTTTTACCTCTTATCTCACACAACTAAAGGGCCTGATTTTAATAGTCTTTGAGCTTTTAGCATAGGCAAAACATTGAACTTTTTTCATATAATCTAATTTAAGTTTTATTTTTCACGCGTTTTTCGGTTTCCTTAAGTAACCTCAAATTACAGGTTTATATTGATTATTGGATTTGCACTGTGGTCTCTTATTTAGAATTTAAAAAGTATTTTATTTGTTTTAATTAGTTTTGAAATAATAAAGTTTCCTTAAGAAACATTATTATCTTAAAACCTAAAGATTTTTTATATGTTAATATAGATAAACATTTGTTCTTTTGAAAATCATTCTTTGTATGTATTCACCTTATTTAATTTTAACATATCTAAACACTGCTTTTAATTATCATTTATTTTTGTAATAAAATTATTTCTTTTATTTTATATAAAATTAAAATTCCTAAGTTAATTTTGAACTTAGGTCAAATACACAACTTATTGTTTTTATATTATTCCTTAATTCCAATTCAAACTATTTTCAGATAAAACAATCCCAGCTCGTTTATTATATACATAGAAATATATATTATAATAATCCTCGAACCTTCTTTCTTCGGATCAAACTGAATAGAAGGATTAATCATTATTTTAATATCTTCTTTCAGATCTGTTGTTAATTATTCTTTTAAGGATTTTTAACTGGCGACCACCTTTGAGAATCAATCACGGTCTAGTATTCTCAACATTATTGTAAATTCAAATTAAATTCATTAAATTCATTTTCGGGTGTTTTTACCTTATTCAGGCGTTAACAATGTCGTACATTTTTCTAATAAGGTCAAACCATTTCAAATCACCCAGGTAATGTTGTCATGATTTGATATATTTTTCTGATTTTTTTATCATGAGTTCCTATAGGTAGGCAGTCACAAAACAGTACCTCAAACAAATTTATATGTCATAGATTTTTTTGGCAGGCATTTTAAAAATGGTGTTAGGGCATATTTTAATAAAAAACGTGGTTTGCGCAAAGTTTAATTGCCAAGCTATTTTTAAAGATAGCAGAAATAATTTAAAAACCAGTGTGTTCAGCATGAAATGAACTTAAAGTTCTACATTATTTTAATTTTTCTATCATACAAGAAAATCAGTCAAACTCATTCCTGTAAAAACTCGAAAAATGTATAAATCATTACTTTTAAGACCATAAAGTTTTATGAAGAAAAAGAGACTCACTAATAATAAGTTATTTCTGTGTTGTATACTTGCAGTAACTACCTGCAGTATAAGTTGTAATGTATGTGTATCAGTAATCAAGTTTAAGAATTAAAACTCCTATTGTTATCAATGTCCATTGTTATTTAAATTAAGAAATATCTGTTAATTTATTGTATCTAATGATTTAATCATCATTCTGACCAATGTCAATTGTAATAATTTCAAGCCCTTATTTGCTAACTTAGCACTCCATGAGCGTGTAAAAGGGTAGCGTTTTTACTGAAATTCACTGCACTATTACTCTAAATGTAGTTGAGTCTCGACCATAATTTTTTAGTGAGATATTTCATTTGTATACAGAACATTTTGTAAAATTTTCAATTTTTTTCATAAACTCCCTTTTCAGATATTGACCTCTGAAAATTGACATTTAAAGGGTTTCGGTCATTTTTGAAAAGCTCTAGAAAAAAAAACGAGTGCATTCTCAGGACTAGAACTTATACTGCAGGTAGTTATATAAGTATACAACACAGAAATAAATTATTATTAGAGAGTCTCTTTTTCTTCATAAAAAATTATGGATTTAAATAGTAACGATTTATACATTTTTTCCGGGTTTTTACAGGAAGAGTTTGACTGATTTTCTTCCATGATAGAAAAATTAAAATAATTTATACCTGAAGATCATTTCATGCTTAACACACTGGATTTTTGAATTATTGTGCTATCTTTTAAAAAAATTCAAACTTTCCGCAAACCACGTTTTTTTATTAAAATATGCCCAAACACCATTTTAAAATGCCTGCCAAAAAAAACTATTACATATAAATGTTTTTCAAGTACTGTTTTGTGAACTATCTACCTATAGGGAACTCATGATAAAAAAATCAGAAAATTATAAAATCATGAGCAACAAATTTTATTTATATTGGGCGATTTGAAATGGACTGACCCAATATTTAAATCCGGTGAAAATACTTCTTTTTCGGATTTTATTTTTCTACTGTACTGGTTTTGATACGCTGGAAAAGTTTGACATGTGCTACTATATCGGAATTTTGGAATTGATCCAGTTTAGCACGGAAATTTTATGAAAGTTTTTCAGGTTCAAAGACAACTTCTGCCATTTGCTAAAAAAATAGCAATAACATGGACTTAGTTGACTAAGTGCCTGAAAATATACACCATTAACAAGTATTAATCCGCAACAAACAAAATTTGTAGAATTTTGGACTTGATCCACACTATCTCTGAGCGCCTCATATATTTAAGTGAATTTTATATATTTCTGCTTCATTTTTTCAAATATGGTTAACTAATTTTGTAGATTTGTATATTTATCTAGACCAGGGTCGGCAATCTTTTGAGACGGAAGAGCCAAAAGTTAAAATTTACAAAATTGCCCAGTTTTTAAAGAGCCACTAACATTTTTGTTTCAATATTATGGTATTTGATTAGGATTAGGTATATAAATTTGATTTTTGATTTAAAATAAATAGCTTTAAATATGAATTTTTTGCAGTATAATATTTTTTTATGAGTTTTGAAAATAAATTAATATGATTTCAATATTTGCGCATGGAACTGGAGAGCCGCATCTTGACATCCAAAGAGCCACATGCGGCTCTCGAGCCACAGGTCGCCGACCCCTGACTAGACGAACCAATTTTTCAATTGCCTCTCTCAAAAATCAAATTGCCCCTCTGTGGGGCGTGGGCCCTCGTTCGGAAACACTGATCTAATCTATATATTTATATATATATATAAAATTAAGGTTTTGTCTTTACATTGCTCCAAATAACGCCAAATTTTGGTTGCACATGTTTCAAGCAAATTTATGAACGAAAACACCCTCAACAAAATTCCTGTCTGTATGTCTGTCTGTATGTCTGTATGTTTCCGTGGTTTCCTAAAAGTTGCTCACGATTCACGTAAAAACGGCTGAAGGGATTATCATAAAATCATATTTGCATCAGATGTCTTCTAACTTACGTTTATAGCTATATAACGTTTTGATATTTTGACCCCAAAAGTAAGTTTGGGGAGGGGGGGGGCGCACGAATGAAAATTATCAAATAACTCATCAACTATTAACCCTACGGCAAATTTTATTATATGCAAAGTTGTAGGGGATGTTATTTCTAACAACTTTGTTTGGGGGAGGGGGAGCGCACGAATGAAAATTATCAAATAACTCATAAACTATTAACCCTACGGCAAATTTTATTATATGCAAAGTTGTTGGGGATGTTATTTCTAACAACTTTTGTTTAAAAAAATTCCCCTCAAAAACCACCCAAAAAAGGGGGGAGCCATTGGAGCAAACTCTTCCAAATTTTGTATACATAATCTGTGGGCCTCTAGAGAGCTAGAAATGCAAAAACTAATCACCCGAAATGGGGGAGGGGTCAAAGAATGAAAATTCTTGTTCTTGGACCAAACTCAACCAAATTTGGTATACATAATCTGTCACTAGAAGGCTAGAAATGCAAAAACTGTGTACGGAGGGTGGGTCCGGGGGTGGAATAGACTGGGGTGGGTTAGGGTATAGGGTGTGTGGGAGAAGTGAGGCGGAGTAGGATATGATTGGCAAGGAGGGTGAGGCGGAGTAGGGGAGGCATGGTGTGGGGTGGAGGGGGTAGGAATCAAGGGGGATAGGCGGGCTATTTTCCAACGTTTCGAGTCAATATAAATTATTTTTTCATCAAAAATTTTTTTCCACCCCATTATCACCCCTTTTGATTTTACTCATAATTTATCAATATAATTTTCTATTTCCAACTTTTCGAGTCAAAATAAATAATTTTTTCATCAAAAATTTTTTCCACCCTCTTATTACCTCTTTTGAATTTACTCACATTTTATCAACATAATTTGCTATTAGGCAACGTTTCGAGTCAAAATAAATTATTTTTTCCATAAAAAAAATTACCACCCCTTTTGAATTTCCTCACGTTTTATCAATATAATTAGCTATTTTCCAACGTTTCGAGTAAAAATAAATTATTTTTTCATCAAAAATTCTGTTCACCCCTGACTACCCCTTTTGAATTTATTCACATTCTATCAATATACCAACATTTCGAGTCAAAATAAATTATTTTTTCACCAATTTTTTCCCCTCCTTTCTACCCATTTTGAATTTATTCACATTTTATCAATATAATTTTATTCTCTTTCTAAAAACATTTTAAATTCGTTTCCTAAAAACCTTTTAAATCACACTAAGCCTTTTATTGATTTAAAATCATTAACTTTAACTAAATTTTGGTTAGCAACACTATTTTCTAAACATTTTATTGTTCAACAAAAATTACTTGCTCACAAACAATAAAATAAAAAAAAATGTCAATTCACTAAAATTTAAGGATAGCTTAGGGTATCGTGTTTTGAAACAATTTTCACTTTTTAATATTTCATATTAAAGTTTAAATTTAAACATAATCTTGTAATTACTTTTCCTCAAATAGAGAAATATTTAATGACCTAGACATTAATTTTCGAAATATTCATTTTTGGAAGTCAATTTGACTCGGGCCACTCCAAGGGTGGTATTTGGTGACCTTTCGGTAAAGAAAATGACCTTAGAAAAATAAAACATTTTTGTGGGCTTTAGAGCTAAATCTAACACTAAAATACAACGGTATGTGTGTGTGGGTGTATTTGTGTTGGTGTATGTGCACATCTATATAACTCAGCACATGTAGGAGGAATCAGCCACCAATGGTAATTTTTTTGACCATTAATTTCATTTACGTTAAGTTTTTTCCTTGATAGAATGTGTACTCTGAAAATGTTTACTTTTAGTTATTTTAGGTTTATTCTATAAATTTATAGCCATCTAGTTTATCGAATCTAATTTTAAGTCATGTATATGTTAATTTCACTTTTGTTATTAATTAGTTTATTTTATTAAAGATACCATACAAGTTTTATATTAGGTAATATTTTAATTATTTTTTCCAGTTGTTAAATTCTGCCTTCTCGTATATCTACAGTATTGAAAAATGTCAGCTCTCAAACTAATTGACATAAAATATCATAGTGTGGATTAAACTATTCACTAGAAACTAAAATGCTTTTCAAGATTATACTATTACATACAGATATAACAGCTTCTCAAATCTCACAAAAATGCCCCTTATAATTTGAACATTTGGTTTGAATAAACAGATGTTTCACATTTTGAAAACAAAGAAAATTAAATACGTAGATATTATATGCATATATAATTAATTATGAAACTTAGCTGTAATTTTATTGAATAAAAATAAAATAATAAACAATATGTATTTGATTATTTATAGATAGATATTCCTTATATAAATATCCGCCAAAAAACTGGGTAATTTTTTGTTTGTTTTTTGTTTCAATAAAAATGTATGTTCAATTTTATAATGATGTAGTCAAAATAATGAAAAAATATTAAAAAATCTTGGCTTTGGATTATTATCAAAAAGTTGATTTTGATAAATGGTACAATTAGCTACTACCATTTTAATATAAAAACTACCTTTAGTTTAAAGATTTATGAGTTCTCAAATTAAAATCAAATGACCAAATTCCTTTTAAAGGACATCTTTTTTCTTGTAAATTTGTTACATGCTCAAATGATTCACATTAAGCTTTTTAGCATTGTGAGCTCATGTCTTTAAGAAAATAAAATCTGCTCTATAATTGGCAATGTGAGATATAATAACTTGCCTTTTATTTTTCTCTTTATAATATTTAGGTACTTATCTTTTAATTACTATCCATCTTATTTTTCAATTAATAAGTTTTATACTAAGTGAACTTTCGTTTTAATTTAAGCCTCTTTCGATAAAGTCAATTTCAAAAATATATCTTCTATTATTATAAAGCGCTTATGCTGTCTGTCGCAAGGAACTCATTTAGAATCCGACAAATAATTTATCTCAAATTTATTAAAATTAGAAAATTTAAATTATTATTTTAAAACAAACGAATGTTAAGGGTCAAAAAATCAAGAAGCCTCCTGGACAGCAAGATCCCGCCGCAGGCGGATTTCGCAGCTGGTTTCTAAATATTATTGATTCGCTTTCTTATTAAATGAGCTTTATTTATTATTTTTTTATTTTAACAAAAGAGAATTTTCATGAGACCCTCGGCGCCTGTGTCAAGTAAAATATAACGTGAGAACTACTAGTCTAATGATGAAATAATGATTTCTTTAAATTGAGATTATCTGGTTGATTAGATATTTATAAATGAATGTATATATTAGGCTCAAAGAAAGAAAACGCTCACTGAGCGAAAAAACGCCCATAACGCGTTGTGGCTTACTGAAAAAGACCACAATACGAAATTCGCTACGTGGCTGTCATGATGTTTGACTATGCGTTGTGGTTATTAAGATAATTTTTATAAAAAAACCGACTTCAAAAAAATTAAATGCAACAAATAAAATAATAAGAACTCAAAAATAAAATAAAATGCACTAAAAGGTATAAAATAATTATTTAATTTAGTTACAACTAAACGATGAAATATTTACATGAAATCGGTGCCAAACATATATATACATTTTATGAATCAAACTCCTCGGATTTTACTTAGTACGATTGGCTTACCGGGGTAAACTCGCCTATATAGTTTGTTTAGCACCGACTTCAAAAAGTGATTTCATGTAAATATTTCATCGTTTAGTTGTAACTAAATTAGATAATTATTTTATACCTTTTTAGTGAATTTTATTTTATTTTTTGAGTTCTTATTATTTTATTTGTTGCATTTAATTTTTTTTTTAAGTCGGTTTTATTTATTTTTTTTATAAAAAATTATTTTTATTTTTCTCTTTTAGTGATGTTATTAATAGAGGCTTAATATGATATGTACCTTGCATGTATCTCGTAAGAGAAGGCGTCGTGCGAATGAATCAGAAAATTATAAATTTATTAAACCAATTATTTTACATTAATTAATGTATACATTGTATTTTTGCTTCGATTCCGGAGATTACTTCTCCACCATCGAGTGTCCTTATTCATCTTTAGTCCTTGTTTTTAATAAGAGGAAAAATCTAATTAGATAAAAAAACCTCTTTTCCGATAATTATTTCAATTCCATTATTCCCCAATCAAGTCGATTGGTTTTATCCATCCTCTCTCCTCCATCCTTCCCCCCACCCAGAAAATTATAATAAAATTCAATTCATAAATATAGAAATTCTCTAGAAACGTTTGCGGGTTTTAAATGAACGTTTTAAGATTGATTTTTTTATAAAAGATGTTATTTATTATAATTTCGATTATTTGCTCATAAGAATTGGAAATTTACGTTAATTCGTCATTGATCATATCATCAGAACTTGACCAAATTAATACGGGATCACCCCTAAGGTATCCTCTTTCCAATATAAAAAGAATCATCGAAATCGGTTAATAAACAAAGAAGTTATGCTTAAACAAACATATCAAAAAAGGTCCAATACCAATTAAAAAAACGGGACCAGTCGGAAAATTTCATTTTGTAACTTCTAGGTGGAATGAATCGTTGCCTTTAATAGTTGGAATCCGGATTTAGGACATAAAACTGGAAATTGTGGTCCCCAGAGGCCAAAAAGAGGTCCAAAATCCATTGGTCAGTGCGTATGTACGTATGTACCCCTTCCCTTGCGTTTAGCAACCATAAGTCTCAGAGCTACGAAATTCGAAACTTAAGCTCGATATAAGCAGGAGTACAGCAAGCTTTTGGTTGAAATCAGAAAACCTGAAGTGGACATTTACATGAAAGATTTTTCTTTTTTTTATTTTCTCAAAAACAGCTGTAAGGATTTTTTTTAAAATTAGTACATTTATCAAATGTCATGAGTTAATAGTTTTGTCAAATTTTTAATCCGATTGAACTAAAGGAAGGGGTTGTAAATTAGGAGTGTATTAAAATAAATATTTTAATCGTTCATATCTCGTCTTCGGAAAGTCGCAGAGCCTTGAAATTTGAAACTTAAACTATCTAGAGGCTATAAGAACAATAACAAGATTTTGGCTAAAATAGAAAAACCGGAAGTTGATGTTTACTTACGTAAGAATGTACCCCCTGCTTTTTGCTACCATAAGTCTCAGAGATACGAAATTCGAAACTTAAGCTTGATATAGGCTAGAAGGAGTAGATCAAGCTTTTGTCAATTGAAATCTGAAGACCGGAAGTGGACATTTACTATATATGAAAGATTTTTTTTTCTCAAAAACTGCACGAACGATTTTTTAAAAATTAGTGGATTTATCAAATGTCGTGAGTTATTAGTTGTAGTCAAATTTTTAAAAAAATCGTTGTAGCCATTTTTGAAAAAATCAAAAAAACGAAACAAAGGAAGGGGGTGTAAATTGGTAGTGACGCGCGAACTTCAAATAAATGAAAATGTGAAAGTTGATTAGGATATCATATTGTTTATGACGACGATACTGATTTCTCGATAGAGATTGGTTCTTTTTTTTAAGGAGTTTAATCTATTTTGTATTTTTGAAGGAACGTTTCGTATTGTTCGACACTCAATAAGTAACTTCGATCAGTACTTGTCTTTATTCTTCTTCTTCTTCCCGATTTCTAAGTCTGGCGACGCTTCTCCGTTCCCAGTTTCCACGTTTCACGGTCCCAGACATCCACAATCTCGAGATTTCTGGAACTCATAGCCTCGTTCACCTCGTCCATCCAGGAGCGCCTGGGTCGACCTCTTTTTCGTCTTTCAGGGGGGATCCATTCTAGAGCCTTTTTTGGAATTCGTTCTTCATCCATCCTTTTTACGTGTCCAAACCAATCTAATTGTGTTTTTGGACTTCGTCAATAAGATCCCCGTCCATGTTCATTCGTCTTCTTATCTCTTCGTTTCGAACTCTATCAGTTCTCGTCAACCCACAACTTTTTCTTAGGAAATCCATTTCATAAAAGTCGGCTTCGGTTTCTAACTCCGATATCCCATATCTCTGCTCCATAGGTAGTAACACTACGAACGAGGCTGGTATAAATTTTCATTTTTGTGTATCTCCTAATCGTTTTGTCCCATAAAACTGAGTGCAAGGCCTTTGTTATCTTTCTACCCTTTATAATCATTTCGTTTACTTCCATGCGGTTATTTCCATCTTTATTAAATATTAGACCCAAATATTTATATTTTTCCAGCCCGATAACTTCTTCCCTCCCCAAAGCAGAGCCTGGGAACACGGATAGATTTAATCTACAACGACATAAGCAAAGGAAATGGTCTTCTTTTCTTTATTTACTCACTTAATTTATTATAAAATATGTTTATTTTACTAGCCATGATTTGCGCACAGATGTTCACACAAGAAAATTGCATTCATGAATGAACACAAACTCGACGTGAGTTTGCAATGCTCATTCTGTTGACAAGTTACAACCTGTCCGTTGTATCGTGGTTGTACACCCCTAATCGTTAAGAACGCGTTATGGCTTTTCTTAATAACCACAACACTTAGTGGTTAAACATCATGAGAGCCAAGACGCGAATTTCGTATTGTGGTCTTTTTGAGTTGTCCACAACGAGTTGTGGACGTTTTTCGCTCAGTGAGCGTTTTTTCTTTGAGCCTGATACAATACAAATTGAGTTTTTTTACTTTCCACTGCCTTTATAAAAATCAAATTAATTGCTTTCAAAATATTTAGTAGTTGATCAATATTCCGTTTTTTTATAGAATACTAATTAAGTATGATTAATTTTTAAATTTCTCATTGTAAATTCAATTAATTTCTATCCCTAGATGTAAAATAATTACTATATTTTAATTTAAAAGCACAGGCTAATATACGTCAGTTGAAAAGTAATTCTCAGCCTGACAATATGTTCCTCTTCAAAAGGAAAGACGTTTCGAATGATGGCATCCCTGTATTTGGTTTGCCGGAGAATTTATTTATTGCCCATATTGCAGGCGGATGGCCCTATAAATATTCAGGTTACCTTTATAAAACGTTTCAGGTTGGTAAACAACGAGGGGTGAACCGCGATTGGAATTAGGTGTACACGTCTTTGGAATTATGTGGAATTATTTTGGAATTTCATTAGATAATGCCCGTTCATCTATTGTCTTCTAAATAAAGGAAATGAAAGTGATATTAGATATTGATAGGTCGTGGTTCACCCCTCGATAAATAATATATAGTGGAAGTAGGTGTACACGATATTAGGTCGTGGTTCACCCCTAGATTAGGGTGGATCCTGGAGAACGGGGAAGCCAAGGTTGTAGCATTGGCACTTTGCACTACGGGATTAATTAAAAGACTTAGGTATTATCTGACTCTTGGGGTAAATTTTATCTTCAAGGACGCAATAAACATTTTTTCAACTTCAAATTGGGCGTAATTAATTTATTAAATGCATAAAGAAATCCCGAGAAATTGTCGTCTACTCTGAGCTGTTATGGATGATTTTTATTAAATTTCAGAAGGGCTGTTTTCACCTCACGTTAACAGCTCGGATTTAGTAGAAAACAATCCCTTGTACTTTGAAGTTTTGATAAATTCCGAGTTGCCGATACACTGTTAAAAATTTCTTATCAAATTTTACTATAGAAAATGGGAAGTCCGGTCTCACAACTTTTTACTATATTACATATACCAGTATTGTAATCTTACAACATATTTTTTACTAATACGTATCTAATTCAAGAAAAAAGTAATGTTGCAAATTATTTTTGTATTTTTGAAAAGAGTTAATGTGATTTTACTAATAGATAATATAGTATTTTTTTTACTATACGTAATCGTGTAAATTCCTATCTATTTGTATTGTAAACATATAGTAAATTTACAATTTTTTTAAAAGTGTAGAAATAGTTTTTAAAATTAAAGCAATTCAAATTTAAATTACATTTTACAAAATGAAGATTTATATCTTTGAGAGCAATATTAAGTGCGTTATTTATGTCAGAGAGGTCCACCTCACAGGGTAGCCAATGGGCCCAGATTGCTATGAGGGTAATAAGAATAACCCTACTGACATATAATTAAAAATAATCTATTAGATCTCGGATCTAATAGATAGAATTAGGATTTTCATTGAAATTTTAAGTTTACTTAGTATCGGCAAATGGAACTTTTAAATTGAATTAATGTTAGAGAGCGCAAAAAAGGGATGAGAGAGCTGGCCCCGAGCCAGTCAAACTCGTTTCTAAGATGGGGTGTCTTAGGGTAGTCTTCGAATTATTTTTATTTAAAAAAATTAATAAAGACTATAATTATAATATAATAGTAACAAAGCATAAATTTTCATCGACAAAAACTAAAACTCATTTTATTACTTAGCTTTTATTTCCAGGTCTATGTCTTTTTTTCGGGAATAGTCCAATGTTTTTCACAAGGAGTGTTTGCCTATGTACACTTTGAAGAGTTAACTAGGGCCCTCGTGAGCGTGATGCTTTTGTTTGGGTATACCAAAGGATTATTGCAGGTATCAATTGATTGTGTTGTAACTTAAATTAATTTCCGAATCTTCTTCTTCACCGAAGATAGTTTTTACCTGCCCAAAATACCAGTTATTACCATCATAATTTGCAGTCACGTAGTTATTTGAAGATGGTTTAAGACAATTCCAATCAGAATAGTTTGATGAGAATAGATTAGTGCATCAGTAGACCTAATTTCAAGGTTGTTCAACTTGTGCCTACTCAAGATCGTCACTTAAAAACAATGGTTAGAAATCAAAACATTCTGTTAGTTTCTTAAAAAATGCTTACTGGATAAAGAGTACAACCATCTTTATGATAGCTGTGGATTTCATTTTGAATAACATATGAATATTTTTACTAAAATATATTGTGTCGTGGGTCTAATTGCAATCTCTTAAAAGCGACAAATCAATGGGGTATTAGTTTTTCTAGTGATCTGCTCAATAAAGAAATACAATCCTTTAGTCTAATAGATTGTTTTATGATCTCTGCTCTGTCTGTCTATATTATTCTCAAGAAATGGTTCTCAATTTTTAAATATTTATTTGTAAATTTTTAATTTTATTTTGACAACCAAAAAGAGAAAATAACGATTAGGAATAAGAGAGGTGCCTGCATTGGTGAAAATGCATTGTCCCATCCCTTACTAGATATTCCGTATAAAATTGCTTATGAATCAATACATATTAGCAAAAAGCAGTCGCTAGTTGATAGGGAAGTAAAATTATTTTATTATTCTAATGGGTGAAAAGATTTTGTTTCTTCGATTATTGTCTACCTATAGGAATGGCGAATTCGCGTGATGTTACATGTAAATATTGATTCTATTTATCGCGAAGAGATGTCGCCCCTATCGCCAATAAACTATTACCGAACTCTATGTAGGGACAAATATTTTGTCACTTTGCTGTAATTTTTAAATAATAATTCTTCTATACTCCACTATATTAGGTGTAGCTACTTAAGATTATTTTCTAAGCTTTGAAATAATGCAGATTTATAAAAGATTTATTGAAAATATGTTTCAGTTGTTTTTCATCATTATAAACCATAAACGTATCAAGAATATTTATTATTCATTTTCAATAGCTTATCATAAATTTGCAATTCATTGTCAAAAAGAGAAAGAAGAAGCGTTCACTTTGATAAACAAACGATTAATGAAACAATTCAGATTTTATACGGGATTATGTGTTCTCGTTGTAATAAATTGGATTCTTGTTGGCTTTTTGGAAGTTGTCACAGAAAAAGATCGTAAATTACAAGGAATAGCAATTGAAGATCATAATTTTAAATATGCCCAGGATTTCTGGTTGCCTTTTGATATTTCAACAAAAACACAATATTATATTGTTTTCATATTTTTGACTTTTAATATGGTCATAATGATTTCAATTTACGGAGGAGTCGATTGCTTAAGAGTTTCTCTATTTCGCTATTTGTCATGCCATTTGCAAATATTAGCGAAAGAACTTGAAAAGACTGCCGAGTGCGATAAGCATTCCATGAAAGAGAATTTAATCCAATGTGTACATTACCATAGAGAGTTGTCAAGGTAAGTTTTGATCCTACAATAAAATAATATCTCGAGTGACTTAAACTCACGACCTGCCCTAATTCACGTATATAATTTTATTTTTATTATTTACACAGCAAATAGATGTAAATATTTCAAAAACAATTAAAAGAAGATATCTAAATGATAAACCAGTGGCTCCTAACCTAGAGGTATTTACGCCTATGGGGGTAAAAAGCTACTGATTTTTAGTAAAAAACAATTGGTAAACTTAAAACTATTAATAAAATTAGGTTTGCTACAGAAAATAAATAATTGACGAAAATTTGATTATAGGGATAAGACTATTATTTCTTTTTATGCTAAAATAAAGAGAATTAAAAAAAATATTTAAAATTAGAAATGGAATGGCAAAGGGTTCGAAAATTAAAAAATACGATTTAACGTAGTTGTTTCGCGACATTACTAGCAAAAAGTTAATGCTAAAGTATATAGAACAGACAATAAGGATTCATAATTCATAAGCCAAAAACTTGTTGTTGTTTATGTACCACTACTGTCAATCCCCTGCTTGTTTGACAAATCTGGCAAAACTGTCCGAGCTTGTATATATTTTATCATAGAAATGTCAGATAAAGTACATTACAAAGGAAGATTTATAAAACAAAAAAGTTCTCTTATTTATTCCCTCTAAATTAGTTAAAGTGGGTAACGATCCTGTTTACTATGATAGAACCATTAATAATTTAAAACGGAAATGTAGGATAGCATATTCTAATAGGAATAGGTCTTCGAATCATAAAAGAAAATTCCAAGAGCTAAATAGGCTGTTAATTGAAAAAAGAATTTGGCTAGAGTTAATTATTTGAATAATTATATAGATAGTAATTGTAGTAATAGAAATTGGTTTAATGTTTATTCGTTTTTTAAGGAATTAAATGTTTCGGCAAATGTCCCTGCCCTTTTAGGGGATGTTGGTGAATTGCAATTCACCAACATCCCCTGCTCTCCTAACCTCCCTCCACGTTGCTCAGCATAACATATAAATATTAAATGATTAATGTAAAGATTCAAGCATCTTTTTTGAGTTTATTTCTTATATATGTTGCATATCGGAGAGAGATTTGTCTTAAGGGTTTGGCTAACAGCCCGGCAAGCTTAGTTAGCGCTTGGGTTCGATTCCCAAGGGGACGAAACCCTCTGATATGAAATGTAAAATTATTTCTACTAAAATCTTTGATTTGTTTCATAAATAAAAATAAATTCACTTTTCAATATTATATAATTGGGTTGATTTTTGAAAAAATTCCATCTTTTTTCAAAAAAAAAACTCAAAAAAGATGCTTAAATCTTTACATTAATCATTTAAATATAGGAACCGACACTGAAAACTTTTTTCAGTTTAGCCTGATTTTTTACTATTCCATTCGAGTTGAAAGGAGTGAAAAATTTGTAGCTTTATTTCTTATAAAGTATATGTTGCGTATCGGAGAGAGATTTGTCTTAAGGGTTTGGCTAACAGCCTGGCAAGCTTAGTTAGCGCTTGGGTTCGATTCCCAAGGGGACGAAACCCTCTGATATGCAATGTAAAAATATTTCGACTAAAATCTTTGATTTGTTTCTAAATAAAAATAAATTCACTTTTCAATATAAATATTAAATTATATTGTGTTATGTATGTATTTGTATTTTTTATATTGTTGTATGGTTCAATTTTATTTTATTTTTGTGTTGTTTTGTTATATTTAATTCTATTTTTCTTTTTTTGCTCCAGGAGGAGAACATCCTCAGAGCATCCAATAAATAGTGTTATTATTATTATTAACTGGGGCACCACCTGTAGGGTAGTGTGGAGTTGGGTTGGAAAGCTATCAGCTTGCTGACCTGGTTTCGCGCTGGGATTGGTTACCCTAACCTTCCTCCAGGTTGCTCAGCGTAACAGGGGCAGCACATGAGATAGATACAGTGGCACACAGGCTTTTTGAATGCGAAAGATGGACGCCAGAGGGACCAGATTGATGAGGACTTCTTCTTATAGTGCCATGTCCGAAGGGGCGTCGGCATCTCTCCACATATACCTGTCCTGAGTGTGTCTAGCTGTTTTACACAGATATACAGGACCTACTTTTTAACGCCGGTTCCGAACGGCTGAGTTTGGAGAGGTTGTCTAGGCGATTATAGTAGGTAGTTTGTCATTGCGTTCCAAGAGGAGGCGACTGTAAAATCTTCCGAGACTCAGCCTCGAACCAGCATACTTCAGGACAGCGGCCCGACACTGACCACTGACCCACAGTAGCCTCTTGATGATGAGGACATCAGAAGAAAAAATGTCTTCAGAAAATCTGGTTGATCTCATGATCGAAGACATGGGAAGCCTTGCAGGAATGCATTGGTAAAATAATGAAACTAAAGAAATGGAAGAAAGGCAACACCGATGAAACCAAAATGGGCCTCGCTCACCTCCCTGAAGATATTCGAATAGAGGTTCCAGTTTGGTGGATAAAAATTGAAAGAGGGTTTTTTTAGTTTTTAGTGGGTATCGGAAGGAATTCTGGACTCCCACACTACTAGGGAAGGGAAGAACCGAGACCGAGTGCCTATAAAAGGTTTTCCACCATCCAAATAAAAACTGTACCACCTGTAGGGTAGTGTGGAGTTGGGTTGGATAAGCTATCAGCTTGCTGACCTGGTTTCCCGCTGGGATTGGTTCCACTCCAGGGTTGCTCAGCATAACATATAAATATTAAGTTATATTGTGTTATGTATGTATTTGTATTTTTTATATTGTTATATGGTTCAATTTTATTTTATTTTTTATTATTTTTTCTGTTGTTTTGTTATATTTAATTCTATTTTTGTATTATCTTTTTTGCTCCAGGAGGAGAACATCCTCAGAGCATCCAATAAATAGTATTATTATTATTATTATTAACTGGGGCACCACCTGTAGGGTAGTGTGGAGTTGAGTTTGATAAAAGCTATCAGCTTGCTGACCTGGTTTCCCGCTGGGATTGGTTACCCTAACCTTCCTCCAGGTTGCTCAGCATAACATATAAGTATTAAGTTATATTGTGTCATGTATGTATTTGTATTTTTTATATTGTTTTATGGTTCAATTTTATTTTATTTTTTATTATTTTTTGTGTTGTTTTGTTATATTTAATTCTATTTTAGTATTATCTTTTTTGCTCAGGAGGAGAACATCCTCAGAGCATCCAATAAATAGTATTATTATTATTAAACTGGGGCACCACCTGTAGGGTAGTGTGGAGTTGAGTTTGATAAAAGCTATCAGCTTGCTGACCTGGTTTCCCGCTGGGATTGGTTACCCTAACCTTCCTCCAGGTTGCTCAGCATAACATATAAGTATTAAGTTATATTGTGTCATGTATGTATTTGTATTTTTTATATTGTTTTATGGTTCAATTTTATTTTATTTTTTATTATTTTTTGTGTTGTTTTGTTATATTTAATTCTATTTTAGTATTATCTTTTTTCTCCAGGAGGAGAACATCCTCAGAGCATCCAATAAATATTATTATTATTATTATTAACTGGGGCACCACCTGTAGGGTAGTGTGGAGTTGGGGTGGAGAGGCTATGTGGTCGATAGGGACCATATATTGCGCATCACAGTCCCAAGACCTAACCCCTGTGTGAGGAACTAACGCTAAAACATAATTTCACTCAACTTTTACGAAGAGTTTATGAACTTTATTTCTGATTTAAAGTAGGAGTGCAGGGAGTGAAAGTCACACATAAAAAATTGTCCTTATTTTCCTAATATAAACTTTCAAATTAATAGTAATTTAACTTTTCGTATAAATAATTTTTGAAGTGTTAGGTGAAAAGATTTTTAAATAATAAATAAGTAACATTTCAAGGTAGGTTTCACAAAAAAAAAAAAAATAAAAAAATATGTTTTGAGTTTTATCTCGATATATAGGTTTATTTCGGGTTTTGTGCCCATCGTCAGGAGTTAACGTAGAAAAATGTCATTGATTTTATAATTTAAAAATAAATAGAAATCTCGTAAAAAACAATCTTGAAACGTCTAATAAAAACCAATCGTTTCGAGAGAATTTCTCCATCTTTACCAATGGAATTCTAAATAGTTAAAAAAAACAGGATACCAGGCTAAGGGGAGGCCAGAATAGCAGGCTAGCCCGAAGCCAGGATACCAGGCTAGGGGAGGCCAGAAAAGCAGGCTAGCCCGAAGCCAGAAGGGCAGGCTAGGGGCAGGCCAGAATAGCAGGCTAGCCCAAAGCCAGGATACCAGGCTAGGGAGAGGCCAGAAAAGCAGGCTAGCGCGAAGCCAGAAGGGCAGGCTAGGGGCAGGCCAGAATAGCAGGCTAGCCCAAAGCCAGGATACCAGGCTAGGGAGAGGCCAGAAAAGCAGGCTAGCGCGAAGCCAGAAGGGCAGGCTAGGGGCAGGCCAGAATAGCAGGCTAGCCCAAAGCCAGGATACCAGGCTAGGGGGAGGCCAGAAAAGCAGGCTAGCCCGAAGCCAGAAGGGCAGGCTAGGGGCAGGCCAGAATAGCAGGCTAGCCCGAAGCAAGAAGGGCAGGCCTGGAGCATGGTAATTCCTTCTCTGCTTGAAGCTAGGATCGATTGTTAATCCCAGCCTGGCCCAAGGCTTGGGCAGGCTTGAAGCGGGCCTGGGGCAAGCCTTATTCAGTGGTCACTGCCTACCTGGGTGGTTGAGGATAATGTGTTGAAGGAAAATTTATTAAATAGACAGTTTTCGTCTGTTTTTGTAGCTCTAGAGGAGGGTGAATTAGTTGATTTTATTAGAAAAACAAATGATAAATAATCAATAATCCCATTAACTTTTTTGATTTATTTATTCATTTATTTTTTATCAAGGGTTGGAGACACCTGGCTTGTTTGGTCATAGTAGTAATGAAACTGAAAAGGTTAAGAGCCACTGTTATTGACGATATGAACGGGGAGTATTTATTGATAAATTTTGAAAAATTAAAAATATCATTAGAGTTTATTTTAGGAATAAGTCACAAAAAAAACCTTAACCATTGTTTGAGAATTTTATAATCGCCTCATTCCAGATAACGTAATTGAATACACCAGAGGGTAAGCTTTAAAAGTTCAATTAGTTCAGTTAACACTATTAAATTAATGTTATTTATATCATAAAAATATATATTAATTAAAAAATCAAATGACTTCAAAAGTGTTCTCAAATGATAAAATCATTTATTTTTACTTTTTTCAATTCAAATCAGTAGGGTTGACGTCAGAAGCCTACGTGGGCTCGTTTCTTTAATTTATAATGTTCAGAGGAATTATCAAATGAACATAAGGAGGAAATAAATGAAATAGTGCTTTGTTTCTTAACGGAATCGGTGGAAATAAAACAACCATTTGAAACGTTTTTTTCTTTATTTATTTGAAAATTCCTATAAACATTTCAAATGAAAACAAGAGTCTAAGTAGTCACGCTAGGAATTTGATTTCAAAAAATAAAATACTTTATCAAATTTTTTCGAGGTCTACATAAAAGATTTATCATAAAATATTTTGAGAAAAATTATATACAAAATATAATATCTTATGTAAACTTCAGTAAATATGAGTAACACGATTTCAGCCAAAATCTCACCACCCTCTTCTCATATTTCATCGAATTATTTTTAGTAATACTTACTAACCTTTTATTAATTTTGTTTTTACGTTTTAGACTTGCAAAAGAAGTTGAAACTGTTATCAGATATGATCTTTTCCTTCAATGTTGTATATTCATAGTTGTATTTGCCATTAGTGGTGCAACTCCGGTAAGAAAATACTTATGATTTGATTAAAATAAAATGTTCTTGATTAAAGATAAGAGTAAATAAATATTTTATTTAATATGGATTTACTATGAGTTAAGGATACTGGGTCACTTATTTCACATTGCACAAACACCACAATCTCTACTGATTATTAATAATGCTTGTCCAGCTAAACTAATGTCTTAATGTGAAATAAGTGACCCAGTATCCTTAACTCATAGTAAATCCATATTAAATAAAATATTTATTTACTCTTATCTTTATTAAAGATGTTTCACCTTGCACCAACACCACAATCTCTACTGTTCTTGATTGTTTTATTAAATATAATATGATAATAATAATACAATTATATAAAAAATTTCTAATAGTAATTAAATTATTTTTAAGATGTTTTGATCTCTATATGTAATATAAATTTATATTACTTTCCACCGACGTTTCAATCCTCAACTTTCTATCTTCGGGGCAAAGGCTATGGACGAGTAAACAAATATTAAAATTATCCAATGAAATTTTCGTCATACAATTCGAATTTAATATTTGAAGGGTTGAGAATGATAAAGGCCAAAGCCACATTTTATTCAAAAGTTGTTACTTTTTTTTTATGTATTTTGCATTGGAAACACAAGTAGCAGATACTGGTAAAATAGTGGGAGATAAAAGTCATAGATGATAGTATCATAGTCAATGTGGTAGTATCATATCGTGATTTATAGATTTTTTTTAAACTTTCAATTTGCTCTCCTGAAAAAAAGTTAATTTGTGGCTTTGGACTTTATCATTCTTGACCCTTCATTTATTTATCTGCCTCTGCAGAAGAATACCTATTGTTGTTTATCCAAAACGTAGGCTGAAGGCTAAATAAAATTATATTACATCGAGATAATAGTCGACCTTTTATTTAATATCTATAAAAAATAAAAAAAATAATGACGATTTCATCTTCACATAATTCTAGTAATTAGAATTACATTTCATTCGAAAGGGTGTCTTTTACTGTTATGTTGAATTGTTATAAATTGTTATGAATAATTTTTATCAGAAGGGTTTTTGTATTCACCCCAGTGGGATTAAAACCCGTGTGGAAAAATCACACCTCGCATTAATAATAAAATAATAAAAATAAAAAATTTTCTTTTGCAGAATGAAAACTTCGATTCTAATCTTTTAAAAATGTATTTTGTCGCAGTAATTCATTTATTACAAATATATATGATTATGAGTGCAGGGGCCGATGTCTTTCAAGATGTAGGTGAAAATGATTAAATTGAAATCAACCATAACTTCTCAATTTATTAAAATTTTGTGATTCTCAAGTTCCAGGATATATCTTTAACTGCTTATAAATGTCCTTGGATGGACAAAGATAAAGAAATCAAATATATTATCTATTTTCTAATCCAGAAAAGTATTCTAACAGGTCCTTTACATGCTACTCATTTCATACCGCTGACTTATACTACTTTTAGTGGGGTAATATTATATTTATTAATATTTAGTTAACTGTTTTCTAAAAATCGCTATTCAAAAATATTTCTAGTGAAAAGAAAAAAAATCCTATTTAAAACTATGATTAATGAGCCATACGATATTAATTTATAACTTGAAACGGATTTTAAAAAAATTAGTGCCTTAACTTTTGCATCAAATAATATTTTTGGTTAGTTGGTTATTGGAAAAAGATGATTTTTTATAGATATTTAACTTGAATAATAATAATTTATTTTCTTTCAGCTCTTGAACTCCGCATTTACTTACATAACTGTAGTACAAAATGTAAATTCTTAATAGTTTTGATAATGCTCAAGTAGTGGAGTATTATTATATTTATTGATTTTGAGTTAACTATTTTCTAAAAACCGCTATTCAACAACCACAATGAATCAATAATAAAACGAAAATCAACATTCAACATTAAATATCTAGTAGTTAAGCAATTAGATTAGATATATTTACAAATAATATCAATTTTGCTTGTAGAAATTATATTTAAATAAATATTAGAATTACACAAGATTGGTCTCTATTATGTTAAACCCACAGGATTGATCAATATGGATTTGACAAAGATTGATTAAGATAAAAGAAATGGAATCTTACAAAATATTTTTACTTTATTTTCATTCTCCATCTTGCATGTATATGGCTGATTCTATAAATAAAAATCGCAATTGATGTTCTTGCAAGGGCGAATCCAGGGGAGCGGAGGGGCGACCCCTCACCCCTCATAGCGAGACTTCCAAATCGATCATATTGAAATTCCGTAGAGACAAAATTTACCACCAGTACTTGCCACATTTGCATCCAGGAGGCAGACGTATCGTCTGAACACCAATCACAGAACGATATGAATTTTAGTTCATTTATAATTTTTGAGGACCTAAAAACCACGAAAATTTCTGACTTTTTTCAGATTTTTGCTTGTAAATCGAAAACCATGCGCCGGACAGAAAATTTCATTCTTATGAACTTAAAAGTTAAAATCAGTTCATCCGTTTTGCCACAATTTATCTTCAAAGAAAAGCAATTTTTACCAGCTTTGAGGAAAAACGGGTAATGCTTATTAGGTGGTCACAAGAAACCACTCTTCGAATTTTGGTGCTGACCCCCATAATAGTTGCCAATTGGCTAAAAAATGAGATTGGCAAAGTTTCATCTTAATTGGACAACGGTATCTTCAAATCTAAAAGTTTTAACAAAAAAGTGGCTCAAGTAAAATTTCACACCAACAAAATTTCCTAGAAAATGAGACAAGAATCAAGTTTCTAGGATGAGTGGTTTTCATTTTATGTATAAAAAACTGCAATTTTTTCCAGTTTTTCAAAAACTTCAAATTTATTGCGGCACGGGTTATCGTTGTTCAATTAAGATGAAACTTTGCCAATCTATTTTTTGCCCAATTGGCTACTATTATGGGGGTCAGCACCGCAAAAATTCGAAGTGTGATTTCTTGTGACTACCTAATAGGCATAATAACTTTTCCGCCAAAATTGCCTATATTTGACGCTCAATTTATTTGATCAAAATATTTTATGCAATTTTTTTAGATATTTCGTCAAAAGGAAAAAACACTTCTCATTCATTAAAAGTGAATAAAATGGAGGGAGGGGTAATTTGAATTCAACTGGGGGCGGTGGGGGAGGTGTTCTTTTCATCAACCTCGGCGGGGAGTGGGAGTGTCATGAAGATAGGGGCTAGTGGGCTCGCCAGTATAATAGATATGTTTAAAAAAGTTTTGATTTACCATACAATTTAGTAAATTTCTTTATGATTTACTAGTAAAAATCTTAGTTTTTCTATATAATTACACCTGCGTGGGGTAATAAAAACTTTCTCAATCAAAATTGGATCACGAAAAAAGTTTTAGAAACGCTGCTTTTTTGAAACTGATTTTTACTTCTATTGGCCTAGTATTAGATTCAAGGAAACATTTTCATGTTTTTTTCTTTTTTGCCCACTCTATTGAAAAATGAGAGAAATCATTTTGTCAGTCTGTCTGGATTCAGATACTCACGATAATTTAAGAACGAAATGTCGAAGGAAGAAAGTTCGTTCTTGAGCTAAAATATTTGTATTTCTAATACAGAGAGCTAATTAGATTTTGGGCTTTCTATATTTAAGTAAAACTTCTGGTGCAAAAATAAAGAAAACATCATTTTTGTAATGATTTTATTCAGGTATTAAATCAATGTAATAATTATTTATTATTTAATAAATGGCCGAATGACCGAGTGTTTCATTAGAATCTGATCAAAGAAAAAGACTAAATATAATGGGGATAGAATGATCTCTATATTCTTTTTACTTTATCCAATGCAAAGCATGGGTAAAAGTATTGTAATTGAGCTAAGGCATTGCAAAGTGGTCAAAAACAAGTCCAAACCTATTTCAGACTATTAGATAATTTCTTAATTACTAATTTTTTATAGGTTTTTGACTCTAGGTAAGAAAATGTTAAATCAAAATGAAAATTAGATTTAGATATTTATCATCAAATTATTAATTCACCGAAACTGCAAACAGTTCACCGAGTCTTGAAAAAGTTTCACTTTTCTTCCAATTTAAATTTTGATACATAGATAAATGATACTACAGTCGAGAACCAGTCCGCCACTACAATAACCGAACTA